>JAOPSE010003048.1:0-63238 GCA_029449295.1 Zea luxurians | reverse complement strand
TCGCTCATGGCTATTTTCATAAAAAAATGGGGGTTGTGTGGCCATTTATCATCGACTAGAGGCTCATAAACCTCACCCCACATATGTTTCCTTGCCATAGATTACATTCTTGGATTTCTGGTGGAAACCATTTCTTGGTTAAAAACGCGTACGTGTTAGCCTTCGGTATTATTGAAAATGGTCATTCATGGCTATTTTCGGCAAAATGGGGGTTGTGTGGCCATTGATCGTCGACCAGAGGCTCATACACCTCACCCCACATATGTTTCCTTGTCGTAGATCACATTCTTGGATTTCTGGTGGAGACCATTTCTTGGTCAAAAAACCGTAGGTGTTAGCCTTCGATATTATTGAAAATGGTCGTTCATGGCTATTTTCGACAAAAATGGGGGTTGTGTGGCCATTGATCATCGACCAGAGGCTCATACACCTCACCCCACATATGTTTCCTTGCCATAGATCACATTCTTGGATTTCTGGTGGAGACCATTTCTTGGTCAAAAACTCGTACGTGTTAGCCTTCGGTATTATTGAAAATGGTCGTTCATGGCTATTTTCGGCAAAATGGGGGTTCTGTGGCCATTGATCTTCGACCAGAGGCTCGTACACCTCACCCCACATATGTTTCCTTGCCATAGATCACATTCTTGGATTTCTGGTGGAGACCATTTCTTGGTCAAAAATCCGTAGGTGTTAGCCTTCGGTATTATTGAAAATGGTCGTTCATGGCTATTTTCGGCAAAATGGGGGTTCTGTGGCCATTGATCATCGACCAGAGGCTCGTACACCTCACCCCACATATGTTTCCTTGCCATAGATCACATTCTTGGATTTCTGGTGGAGACCATTTCTTGGTCAAAAATCCGTAGGTGTTAGCCTTCGGTATTATTGAAAATGGTCGTTCATGGCTATTTTCGACAAAAATGGGGGTTGTGTGGCCATTGATCATCGACCAGAGGCTCATACACCTCACCCCACATATGTTTCCTCGCCATAGATCACATTCTTGGATTTCTGGTGGAGACCATTTCTTGGTCAAAAATCCGTAGGTCTTAGCCTCTAATATTATTGAAAATGGTCGCTCATGGCTATTTTCGGCAAAATGGGGGTTCTGTGGCCATTGATCGTCGACCAGAGGCTCATACACCTCACCCCACATATGTTTCCTTGTCGTAGATCACATTCTTGGATTTCTGGTGGAGACCATTTCTTGGTCAAAAATCCGTAGGTGTTAGCCTTCGATATTATTGAAAATGGTCGTTCATGGCTATTTTCGACAAAAATGGGGGTTGTGTGGCCATTGATCATCGACCAGAGGCTCATACACCTCACCCCACATATGTTTCCTTGCCATAGATCACATTCTTGGATTTCTGGTGGAGACCATTTCTTGGTCAAAAATCTGTAGGTGTTAGCCTTCGGTATTATTGAAAATGGTCGTTCATGGCTATTTTCGACAAAAATGGGGGTTGTGTGGCCATTGATCATCGACCAGACGCTCATACACCTCACCCCACATATGTTTCCTTGCCATAGATCACATTCTTGGATTTCTGGTGGAGACCATTTCTTGGTCTAAAATCCGTAGGTGTTAGCCTCTAGTATTATTGAAAATGGTCGCTCATGGCTATTTTCAAGGTCGCTCATGGCTATTTTCATAAAAAATGGGGGTTGTGTGGCCATTTTCATCGACTAGAGGTTCATAAACCTCACCCCACATATGTTTCCTTGCCATAGATCACATTCTTGGATTTCTGGTGGAGACCATTTCTTGGTCAAAAATCCGTACGTGTTAGCCTTTGGTATTTTTGAAAATGGTCGTTCATGGCTTGGTCGATGATCAATGGCCACACAACCCCCATTTTTTATGAAAATAGCCATGAGCGACCATTTTCAATAATACTAGAGGCTAAGACCTACGGATTTTTGACCAAGAAATGGTCTCCACCAGAAATCCAAGAATGTGATCTATGGCAAGGAAACATATGTGGGGTGAGGTGTATGAGCCTCTCGTCGATGATCAATGGCCACACAACCCCCATTTTTGTCGAAAATAGCCATGAATGACCATTTACAATAATACCGAAGGCTAACACCTACGGATTTTTGACCAAGAAATGGTCTCCACCAGAAATCCAAGAATGTGATCTATGGCAAGGAAACATATGTGGGGTGAGGTGTATGAGCCTATGGTCGATGATCAATGGCCACACAACCCCCATTTTTGTCGAAAATAGCCATGAACGACCATTTTCAATAATATCGAAGGCTAACACCTACGGATTTTTGACCAAGAAATGGTCTCCACCAGAAATCCAAGAATGTGATCTACGACAAGGAAACATATGTGGGGTGAGGTGTATGAGCCTCTGGTCGACGATCAATGGCCACACAACCCCCATTTTGCCGAAAATAGCCATGAATGACCATTTTCAATAATACCGAAGGCTAACACGTACGAGTTTTTAACCAAGAAATGGTTTCCACCAGAAATCCAAGAATGTAATCTATGGCAAGGAAACATATGTGGGGTGAGGTTTATGAGCCTCTAGTCGATGATAAATGGCCACACAACCCCCATTTTTATGAAAATAGCCATGAGCGACCTTGAAAATAGCCATGAGCGACCATTTTCAATAATACTAGAGGCTAACACCTACGGATTTTAGACCAAGAAATGGTCTCCACCAGAAATCCAAGAATGTGATCTATGGCAAGGAAACATATGTGGGGTGAGGTGTATGAGCGTCTGGTCGATGATCAATGGCCACACAACCCCCATTTTTGTCGAAAATAGCCATGAACGACCATTTTCAATAATACCGAAGGCTAACACCTACGGATTTTTGACCAAGAAATGGTCTCCACCAGAAATCCAAGAATGTGATCTATGGCAAGGAAACATATGTGGGGTGAGATTTATGAGCCTCTAGTCGATGATAAATGGCCACACAACCCCCATTTTTTTATGAAAATAGCCATGAGCGACCATTTTCAATAATATTAGAGGCTAAGACCTACGGATTTTTGACCAAGAAATGGTCTCCACCAGAAATCCAAGAATGTGATCTATGGCAAGGAAACATATGTGGGGTGAGGTGTATGAGCCTCTGGTCGATGATCAATGGCCACACAACCCCCATTTTTGTCGAAAATAGCCATGAACGACCATTTTCAATAATATCGAAGGCTAACACCTACGGATTTTTGACCAAGAAATGGTCTCCACCAGAAATCCAAGAATGTGATCTATGGCAAGGAAACATATGTGGGGTGAGGTGTACGAGCCTCTGGTCGATGATCAATGGCCACACAACCCCCAATTTTTATGAAAATAGCCATGAGAGACCATTTTCAATAATACTAGAGGCTAAGACCTACGGATTTTTGACCAAGAAATGGTCTCCACCAGAAATCCAAGAATGTGATCTATGGCAAGGAAACATATGTGGGGTGAGGTGTATGAGCCTCTGGTCGATGATCAATGGCCACACAACCCCCATTTTTGTCGAAAATAGCCATGAATGACCATTTACAATAATACCGAAGGCTAACACCTACGGATTTTTGACCAAGAAATGGTCTCCACCAGAAATCCAAGAATGTGATCTATGGCAAGGAAACATATGTGGGGTGAGGTGTATGAGCCTCTAGTCGATGATCAATGGCCACACAACCCCCATTTTTGTCGAAAATAGCCATGAATGACCATTTTCAAAAATACCAAAGGCTAACACGTACGGATTTTTGACCAAGAAATGGTCTCCACCAGAAATCCAAGAATGTGATCTATGGCAAGGAAACATATGTGGGGTGAGGTGTATGAGCCTCTGGTCGATGATCAATTGCCACACAACCCCCATTTTGTCGAAAATAGCCATGAACGACCATTTTCAATAATACCGAAGGCTAACACCTACGGATTTTTGACCAAGAAATGGTCTCCACCAGAAATCCAAGAATGTGATCTACGACAAGGAAACATATGTGGGGTGAGGTGTATGAGCCTCTGGTCGACGATCAATGGCCACACAACCCCCATTTTGCCGAAAATAGCCATGAATGACCATTTTCAATAATACCGAAGGCTAACACGTACGAGTTTTTAACCAAGAAATGGTTTCCACCAGAAATCCAAGAATGTAATCTATGGCAAGGAAACATATGTGGGGTGAGGTCTATGAGCCTCTAGTCGATGATAAATGGCCACACAACCCCCATTTTTTATGAAAATAGCCATGAGCGACCTTGAAAATAGCCATGAGCGACCATTTTCAATAATACTAGAGGCTAACACCTACGGATTTTAGACCAAGAAATGGTCTCCACCAAAAATCCTAGAATGTGATCTATTGCAAGGAAACATATGGGGGGTGAGGTGGACGAGCCTCTGGTCGATGATCAATGGCCACACAACCCCCATTTTTGTCGAAAATAGCCATGAACGATCATTTACAATAATACCGAAGGCTAACACCTACGGATTTTTGACCAAGAAATGGTCTCCACCAGAAATCCAAGAATGTGATCTATGGCAAGGAAACATATGTGGGGTGAGGTTTATGAGCCTCTAGTCGATGATAAATGGCCACACAACCCCCATTTTTTATGAAAATAGCCATGAGCGACCTTGAAAATAGCCATGAGCGACCATTTTCAATAATACTAGAGGCTAACACCTACGGATTTTAGACCAAGAAATGGTCTCCACCAGAAATCCAAGAATGTGATCTATGGCAAGGAAACATATGTGGGGTGAGGTGTATGAGCGTCTGGTCGATGATCAATGGCCACACAACCACCATTTTGGTCGAAAATAGCCATGAACGACCATTTTCAATAATACCGAAGGCTAACACCTACGGATTTTTGACCAAGAAATGGTCTCCACCAGAAATCCAAGAATGTGATCTATGGCAAGGAAACATATGTGGGGTGAGGTGTATGAGCCTCTGGTCGATGATCATTGGCCACACAACTCCCATTTTTGTCGAAAATAGCCATGAACGACCATTTTCAATAATATCGAAGGCTAACACCTACGGATTTTTGACCAAGAAATGGTCTCCACCAGAAATCCAAGAATGTGATCTACGACAAGGAAACATATGTGGGGTGAGGTGTATGAGCCTCTGGTCGACGATCAATGGCCACACAACCCCCATTTTGCCGAAAATAGCCATGAATGACCATTTTCAATAATATCGAAGGCTAACACCTACGGATTTTTGACCAAGAAATGGTCTCCACCAGAAATCCAAGAATGTGATCTACGACAAGGAAACATATGTGGGGTGAGGTGTATGAGCCTCTGGTCGACGATCAATGGCCACACAACCCCCATTTTGCCGAAAATAGCCATGAATGACCATTTTCAATAATACCGAAGGCTAACACGTACGAGTTTTTAACCAAGAAATGGTTTCCACCAGAAATCCAAGAATGTAATCTATGGCAAGGAAACATATGTGGGGTGAGGTGTATGAGCCTCTAGTCGATGATAAATGGCCACACAACCCCCATTTTTTATGAAAATAGCCATGAGCGACCTTGAAAATAGCCATGAGCGACCATTTTCAATAATACTAGAGGCTAACACCTACGGATTTTGGACCAAGAAAAGGTCTCCACCAGAAATCCAAGAATGTGATCTATGGCAAGGAAACATATGTGGGGTGAGGTGTATGAGCGTCTGGTCGATGATCAATGGCCACACAACCCCCATTTTTGTCGAAAATAGCCATGAATGACCATTTTCAATAATACCGAAGGCTAACACCTACAGATTTTTGACCAAGAAATGGTCTCCACCAGAAATCCAAGAATGTGATCTATGGCAAGGAAACATATGTGGGGTGAGGTGTATGAGCCTCTAGTCGATGATCAATGGCCACACAACCCCCATTTTTGTCGAAAATAGCCATGAATGACCATTTTCAAAAATACCAAAGGCTAACACGTACGGATTTTTGACCAAGAAATGGTCTCCACCAGAAATCCAAGAATGTGATCTATGGCAAGGAAACATATGTGGGGTGAGGTGTACGAGCCTCTGGTCGATGATCAATGGCCACACAACCCCCATTTTTGTCGAAAATAGCCATGAATGACCATTTTCAATAATACCGAAGGCTAACACGTACGAGTTTTTAACCAAGAAATGGTTTCCACCAGAAATCCAAGAATGTAATCTATGGCAAGGAAACATATGTGGGGTGAGGTGTATGAGCCTCTGGTCGATGATCAATGGCCACACAGCCCCCATTTTTTATGAAAATAGCCATGAGCGACCATTTTCAATAATACTAGAGGCTAAGACCTATGGATTTTTAACCAAGAAATGGTCTCCACCAGAAATCCAAGAATGTGATCTACGACAAGGAAACATATGTGGGGTGAGGTGTATGAGCGTCTGGTCGACGATCAATGGCCACACAACCCCCATTTTTGTCGAAAATAGCCATGAACGACCATTTTCAATAATACCAAAGGCTAACACCTACGGATTTTTGACCAAGAAATGGTCGGGGTGAGGTTTACGAGCCTCTGGTCGATGATCAATGGCCACACAACCCCCATTTTTTATGAAAATAGCCATGAGCGACCTTGAAAATAGCCATGAGCGACCATTTTCAATAATACTAGAGGCTAACACCTACGGATTTTAGACCAAGAAATGGTTTCCACCAGAAATCCAAGAATGTGATCTATGGCAAGGAAACATATGTGGGGTGAGGTGTATGAGCCTCTGGTCGACGATCAATGGCCACACAACCCCCATTTTGCCGAAAATAGCCATGAATGACCATTTTCAATAATACCGAAGGCTAACACCTACGGATTTTTGACCAAGAAATGGTCTCCACCAGAAATCCAAGAATGTGATCTATGGCAAGGAAACATATGTGGGGTGAGGTGTATGAGCGTCTGGTCGATGATCAATGGCCACACAACCACCATTTTGGTCGAAAATAGCCATGAACGACCATTTTCAATAATACCGAAGGCTAACACCTACGGATTTTTGACCAAGAAATGGTCTCCACCAGAAATCCAAGAATGTGATCTATGGCAAGGAAACATATGTGGGGTGAGGTGTATGAGCCTCTGGTCGATGATCATTGGCCACACAACTCCCATTTTTGTCGAAAATAGCCATGAACGACCATTTTCAATAATATCGAAGGCTAACACCTACGGATTTTTGACCAAGAAATGGTCTCCACCAGAAATCCAAGAATGTGATCTACGACAAGGAAACATATGTGGGGTGAGGTGTATGAGCCTCTGGTCGACGATCAATGGCCACACAACCCCCATTTTGCCGAAAATAGCCATGAATGACCATTTTCAATAATATCGAAGGCTAACACCTACGGATTTTTGACCAAGAAATGGTCTCCACCAGAAATCCAAGAATGTGATCTACGACAAGGAAACATATGTGGGGTGAGGTGTATGAGCCTCTGGTCGACGATCAATGGCCACACAACCCCCATTTTGCCGAAAATAGCCATGAATGACCATTTTCAATAATACCGAAGGCTAACACGTACGAGTTTTTAACCAAGAAATGGTTTCCACCAGAAATCCAAGAATGTAATCTATGGCAAGGAAACATATGTGGGGTGAGGTGTATGAGCCTCTAGTCGATGATAAATGGCCACACAACCCCCATTTTTTATGAAAATAGCCATGAGCGACCTTGAAAATAGCCATGAGCGACCATTTTCAATAATACTAGAGGCTAACACCTACGGATTTTGGACCAAGAAAAGGTCTCCACCAGAAATCCAAGAATGTGATCTATGGCAAGGAAACATATGTGGGGTGAGGTGTATGAGCGTCTGGTCGATGATCAATGGCCACACAACCCCCATTTTTGTCGAAAATAGCCATGAATGACCATTTTCAATAATACCGAAGGCTAACACCTACAGATTTTTGACCAAGAAATGGTCTCCACCAGAAATCCAAGAATGTGATCTATGGCAAGGAAACATATGTGGGGTGAGGTGTATGAGCCTCTAGTCGATGATCAATGGCCACACAACCCCCATTTTTGTCGAAAATAGCCATGAATGACCATTTTCAAAAATACCAAAGGCTAACACGTACGGATTTTTGACCAAGAAATGGTCTCCACCAGAAATCCAAGAATGTGATCTATGGCAAGGAAACATATGTGGGGTGAGGTGTACGAGCCTCTGGTCGATGATCAATGGCCACACAACCCCCATTTTTGTCGAAAATAGCCATGAATGACCATTTTCAATAATACCGAAGGCTAACACGTACGAGTTTTTAACCAAGAAATGGTTTCCACCAGAAATCCAAGAATGTAATCTATGGCAAGGAAACATATGTGGGGTGAGGTGTATGAGCCTCTGGTCGATGATCAATGGCCACACAGCCCCCATTTTTTATGAAAATAGCCATGAGCGACCATTTTCAATAATACTAGAGGCTAAGACCTATGGATTTTTAACCAAGAAATGGTCTCCACCAGAAATCCAAGAATGTGATCTACGACAAGGAAACATATGTGGGGTGAGGTGTATGAGCGTCTGGTCGACGATCAATGGCCACACAACCCCCATTTTTGTCGAAAATAGCCATGAACGACCATTTTCAATAATACCAAAGGCTAACACCTACGGATTTTTGACCAAGAAATGGTCGGGGTGAGGTTTACGAGCCTCTGGTCGATGATCAATGGCCACACAACCCCCATTTTTTATGAAAATAGCCATGAGCGACCTTGAAAATAGCCATGAGCGACCATTTTCAATAATACTAGAGGCTAACACCTACGGATTTTAGACCAAGAAATGGTTTCCACCAGAAATCCAAGAATGTGATCTATGGCAAGGAAACATATGTGGGGTGAGGTGTATGAGCCTCTGGTCGACGATCAATGGCCACACAACCCCCATTTTGCCGAAAATAGCCATGAATGACCATTTTCAATAATACCGAAGGCTAACACCTACGGATTTTTGACCAAGAAATGGTCTCCACCAGAAATCCAAGAATGTGATCTATGACAAGGAAACATATGTGGGGTGAGGTGTATGAGCCTCTGGTCGACGATCAATGGCCACACAACCCTAATTTTTGTCGAAAATAGCCATGAACGACCATTTTCAATGACACTGAAGGCTAACACCTACGGATTTTTGACCAAGAAATGGTCTCCACCATAAATCCAAGAATGTGATCTATGGCAAGGAAACATATGTGTAGTGAGGTGTATGAGCCTCTGGTCGAAGATCAATGGCCACACAACCCCCATTTTTGTCGAAAATAGCCATGAATGACCATTTTCAAAAATACCAAAGGCTAACACATTCGGATTTTTGCCCAAGAAATGGTCTCCACCAGAAATCCAAGAATGTGATCTATGGCAAGGAAACATATGTGGGGTGAGGTGTACGAGCCTCTGGTCGATGATCAATTGCCACAGAACCCCCATTTTGCCGAAAATAGCCATGAACGACCATTTTCAATAATACCGAAGGCTAACACCTACGGATTTTTGACCAAGAAATGGTCTCCACCATAAATCCAAGAATGTAATCTATGGCAAGGAAACATATGTGGGGTGAGGTGTATGAGCGTCTGGTCGACGATCAATGGCCACACAACCCCCATTTTTGTCGAAAATAGCCATGAACGACCATTTTCAATAATACCGAAGGCTAACACCTACGGATTTTTGACCAAGAAATGGTCTCCACCATAAATCCAAGAATGTGATCTATGGCAAGGAAACATATGTGGGGTGAGGTGTATGAGCGTCTGGTCGATGATCAATGGCCACACAACCCCCATTTTTGTCGAAAATAGCCATGAACGACTATTTTCAATAATATCGATGGCTAACACGTACGAGTTTTAACCAAGAAATGGTTTCCACCAGAAATCCAAGAATGTAATCTATGGCAAGGAAACATATGTGGGGTGAGGTTTATGAGCCTCTGGTCGATGATAAATGGCCACACAACCCCAATTTTTTATGAAAATAGCCATGAGCTTCCTTGAAAATAGCCATGAGCGACCATTTTCAATAATACTAGAGGCTAACACCTACGGATTTTAGACCAAGAAATGGTCTCCACCAGAAATCCAAGAATGTGATCTATGGCAAGGAAACATATGTGGGGTGAGGTGTATGAGCGTCTGGTCGATGATCAATGGCCACAGAACCCCCATTTTGCCGAAAATAGCCATGAACGACCATTTTCAATAATACCGAAGCTAACACGTACGGATTTTTGACCAAGAAATGGTCTCCACCAGAAATCCAAGAATGTGATCTATGGCAAGGAAACATATGTGGGGTGAGGTGTATGAGCCTCTAGTCGATGATCAATGGCCACACAACCCCCATTTTTGTCGAAAATAGCCATGAACGACCATTTTCAATAATATCGAAGGCTAACTGGGGGTTGTGTGGCCATTGATCGTCGACCAGAGGCTCATACACCTCACCCCACATATGTTTCCTTGTCGTAGATCACATTCTTGGATTTCTGGTGGAGACCATTTCTTGGTCAAAAATCCGTAGGTGTTAGCCTTCGATATTATTGAAAATGGTCGATCATGGCTATTTTCGACAAAAATGGGGGTTGTGTGGCCATTGATCATCGACCAGAGGCTCATACACCTCACCCCACATATGTTTCCTTGCCATAGATCACATTCTTGGATTTCTGGTGGAGACCATTTCTTGGTCAAAAATCCGTAGGTGTTAGCCTTCGGTATTATTGAAAATGGTCGTTCATGGCTATTTTCGACAAAAATGGGGGTTGTGTGGCCATTGATCATCGACAAGACGCTCATACACCTCACCCCACATATGTTTCCTTGCCATCGAACACATTCTTGGATTTCTGGTGGAGACCATTTCTTGGTCTAAAATCCGTAGGTGTTAGCCTCTAGTATTATTGAAAATGGTCGTTCATGGCTATTTTCGACAAAAAATAGGGTTGTGTGGCCATTGATCATCGACCAGAGGCTCATACACCTCACCCCACATATGTTTCCTTGCCATAGATCACATTCTTGGATTTCTGGTGGAAACCATTTCTTGGTTAAAAACTCGTACGTGTTAGCCTTCGGTATTATTGAAAATGGTCATTCATGGCTATTTTCGGCAAAATGGGGGTTGTGTGGCCATTGATCGTCGACCAGAGGCTCATACACCTAACCCCACATATGTTTCCTTGTCGTAGATCACATTCTTGGATTTCTGGTGGAGACCATTTCTTGGTCAAAAATCCGTAGGTGTTAGCCTTCGATATTATTGAAAATGGTCGTTCATGGCTATTTTCGACAAAAATGGGGGTTGTGTGGCCATTGATCATCGACCAGACGCTCATACACCTCACCCCACATATGTTTACTTGCCATAGATCACATTCTTTGATTTCTGGTGGAGACCATTTCTTTTTCAAAAATTTGTACGTGTTAGCCTTTGGTATTTTTGAAAATGGTCATTCATGGCTATTTTCGACAAAAATGGGGGTTGTGTGGCCATTGATCATCGACTAGAGGCTCATACACCTCACCCCACATATGTTTCCTTGCCATAGATCACATTCTTGGATTTCTGGTGGAGACCATTTCTTGGTCAAAAATCCGTAGGTGTTAGCCTTCGGTATTATTGAAAATGGTCGTTCATGGCTATTTTCGGCAAAATGGGGGTTGTGTGGCCATTGATCGTCGACCAGAGGCTCATACACCTCACCCCACATATGTTTCCTTGTCGTAGATCACATTCTTGGTTTTCTGGTGGAGACCATTTCTTGGTCAAAAATCCGTAGGTGTTAGCCTTCGGTATTATTGAAAATGGTCGTTCATGGCTATTTTCGACAAAAATGGGGGTTGTGTGGCCATTGATCATCGACCAGACTCTCATACACCTCACCCCACATATGTTTCCTTGCCATAGATCGCATTCTTGGATTTCTGGTGGAGACCATTTCTTGGTCAAAAATCCGTACGTGTTACCCTTCGGTATGATTGAAAATGGAGGTTGTGTGACCATTGATCATCGACCAGAGGCTCATACACCTCACCCCACATATGTTTCCTTGTCGTAGATCACATTCTTGGATTTCTGGTGGAGACCATTTCTTGGTCAAAAATCCATAGGTGTTAGCCTTCGATATTATTGAAAATAGTCGTTCATGGCTATTTTCGACAAAAATGGGGGTTGTGTGGCCATTGATCATCGACCAGAGGCTCATACACCTCACCCCACATATGTTTTCTTGCCATAGATCACATTCTTGGATTTCTGGTGGAGACCATTTCTTGGTCAAAAATCCGTAGGTGTTAGCCTTCGGTATTATTGAAAATGGTCGTTCATGGCTATTTTCGAGAAAAATGGGGGTTGTGTGGCCATTGATCATCGACCAGACGCTCATACACCTCACTACACATATGTTTCCTTGCCATAGATCACATTCTTGGATTTATGGTGGAGACCATTTCTTGGTCAAAAATCCGTAGGTGTTAGCCTTCGGTATTATTGAAAATGGTCGTTCATGGCTATTTTCGACAAAATGGGGGTTGTGTGGCAATTGATCATCGACCAGAGGCTCATACACCTCACCCCACATATGTTTCCTTGCCATAGATCACATTCTTGGATTTCTGGTGGAGACCATTTCTTGGGCAAAAATCCGAATGTGTTAGCCTTTGGTATTTTTGAAAATGGTCATTCATGGCTATTTTCGACAAAATGGGGGTTGTGTGGCCATTGATCTTCGACCAGAGGCTCATACACCTCACTACACATATGTTTCCTTGCCATAGATCACATTCTTGGATTTATGGTGGAGACCATTTCTTGGTCAAAAATCCGTAGGTGTTAGCCTTCAGTGTCATTGAAAATGGTCGTTCATGGCTATTTTCGACAAAAATTAGGGTTGTGTGGCCATTGATCGTCGACCAGAGGCTCATACACCTCACCCCACATATGTTTCCTTGCCATAGATCACATTCTTGGATTTCTGGTGGAGACCATTTCTTGGTCAAAAATCCGTAGGTGTTAGCCTTCGGTATTATTGAAAATGGTCATTCATGGCTATTTTCGGCAAAATGGGGGTATTTTCGGCAAAATGGGGGTTGTGTGGCCATTGATCGTCGACCAGAGGCTCATACACCTCACCCCACATATGTTTCCTTGCCATAGATCACATTCTTGGATTTATGGTGGAGACCATTTCTTGGTCAAAAATCCGTAGGTGTTAGCCTTCAGTGTCATTGAAAATGGTCGTTCATGGCTATTTTCGACAAAAATTAGGGTTGTGTGGCCATTGATCGTCGACCAGAGGCTCATACACCTCACCCCACATATGTTTCCTTGCCATAGATCACATTCTTGGATTTCTGGTGGAGACCATTTCTTGGGCAAAAATCCGAATGTGTTAGCCTTTGGTATTTTTGAAAATGGTCATTCATGGCTATTTTCGACAAAAATGGGGGTTGTGTGGCCATTGATCTTCGACCAGAGGCTCATACACCTCACTACACATATGTTTCCTTGCCATAGATCACATTCTTGGATTTATGGTGGAGACCATTTCTTGGTCAAAAATCCGTAGGTGTTAGCCTTCAGTGTCATTGAAAATGGTCGTTCATGGCTATTTTCGACAAAAATTAGGGTTGTGTGGCCATTGATCGTCGACCAGAGGCTCATACACCTCACCCCACATATGTTTCCTTGCCATAGATCACATTCTTGGATTTCTGGTGGAGACCATTTCTTGGTCAAAAATCCGTAGGTGTTAGCCTTCGGTATTATTGAAAATGGTCATTCATGGCTATTTTCGGCAAAATGGGGGTTGTGTGGCCATTGATCGTCGACCAGAGGCTCATACACCTCACCCCACATATGTTTCCTTGCCATAGATCACATTCTTGGATTTATGGTGGAGACCATTTCTTGGTCAAAAATCCGTAGGTGTTAGCCTTCAGTGTCATTGAAAATGGTCGTTCATGGCTATTTTCGACAAAAATTAGGGTTGTGTGGCCATTGATCGTCGACCAGAGGCTCATACACCTCACCCCACATATGTTTCCTTGCCATAGATCACATTCTTGGATTTCTGGTGGAGACCATTTCTTGGTCAAAAATCCGTAGGTGTTAGCCTTCGGTATTATTGAAAATGGTCATTCATGGCTATTTTCGGCAAAATGGGGGTTGTGTGGCCATTGATCGTCGACCAGAGGCTCATACACCTCACCCCACATATGTTTCCTTGCCATAGATCACATTCTTGGATTTCTGGTGGAAACCATTTCTTGGTCTAAAATCCGTAGGTGTTAGCCTCTAGTATTATTGAAAATGGTCGCTCATGGCTATTTTCAAGGTCGCTCATGGCTATTTTCATAAAAAATGGGGGTTCTGTGGCCATTGATCATCGGCCAGAGGCTCGTAAACCTCACCCCGACCATTTCTTGGTCAAAAATCCGTAGGTGTTAGCCTTTGGTATTATTGAAAATGGTCGTTCATGGCTATTTTCGACAAAAATGGGGGTTGTGTGGCCATTGATCGTCGACCAGACGCTCATACACCTCACCCCACATATGTTTCCTTGTCGTAGATCACATTCTTGGATTTCTGGTGGAGGACCATTTCTTGGTTAAAAATCCGTAGGTCTTAGCCTCTAGTATTATTGAAAATGGTCGCTCATGGCTATTTTCATAAAAAATGGGGGATGTGTGGCCATTGATCATCGACCAGAGGCTCATACACCTCACCCCACATATGTTTCCTTGCCATAGATTACATTCTTGGATTTCTGGTGGAAACCATTTCTTGGTTAAAAACTCGTACGTGTTAGCCTTCGGTATTATTGAAAATGGTCATTCATGGCTATTTTCGACAAAAATGGGGGTTGTGTGGCCATTGATCATCGACCAGAGGCTCGTACACCTCACCCCACATATGTTTCCTTGCCATAGATCACATTCTTGGATTTCTGGTGGAGACCATTTCTTGGTCAAAAATCCGTACGTGTTAGCCTTTGGTATTTTTGAAAATGGTCATTCATGGCTATTTTCGACAAAAATGGGGGTTGTGTGGCCATTGATCATCGACTAGAGGCTCATACACCTCACCCCACATATGTTTCCTTGCCATAGATCACATTCTTGGATTTCTGGTGGAGACCACTTCTTGGTCAAAAATCCGTAGGTGTTAGCCTTCGGTATTATTGAAAATGGTCGTTCATGGCTATTTTCGACAAAAATGGGGGTTGTGTGGCCATTGATCATCGACCAGACGCTCATACACCTCACCCCACATATGTTTCCATGCCATAGATCACATTCTTGGATTTCTGGTGGAGACCTTTTCTTGGTCCAAAATCCGTAGGTGTTAGCCTCTAGTATTATTGAAAATGGTCGCTCATGGCTATTTTCAAGGTCGCTCATGGCTATTTTCATAAAAATGGGGGTTGTGTGGCCATTTATCATCGACTAAAGGCTCATACACCTCACCCCACATATGTTTCCTTGCCATAGATTACATTCTTGGATTTCTGGTGGAAACCATTTCTTGGTTAAAAACTCGTACGTGTTAGCCTTCGGTATTATTGAAAATGGTCATTCATGGCTATTTTCGGCAAAATGGGGGTTGTGTGGCCATTGATCGTCGACCAGAGGCTCATACACCTCACCCCACATATGTTTCCTTGTCGTAGATCACATTCTTGGATTTCTGGTGGAGACCATTTCTTGGTCAAAAATCCGTAGGTGTTAGCCTTCGATATTATTGAAAATGGTCATTCATGGCTATTTTCGGCAAAATGGGGGTTGTGTGGCCATTGATCGTCGACCAGAGGCTCATACACCTCACCCCACATATGTTTCCTTGTCGTAGATCACATTCTTGGATTTCTGGTGGAGACCATTTCTTGGTCAAAAATCCGTAGGTGTTAGCCTTCGATATTATTGAAAATGGTCGTTCATGGCTATTTTCGACAAAAATGGGGGTTGTGTGGCCAATGATCATCGACCAGAGGCTCATACACCTCACCCACATATGTTTCCTTGCCATAGATCACATTCTTGGATTTCTGGTGGAGACCATTTCTTGGTCAAAAATCCGTAGGTGTTAGCCTTCGGTATTATTGAAAATGGTCGTTCATGGCTATTTTCGACAAAAATGGGGGTTGTGTGGCCATTGATCATCGACCAGACGCTCATACACCTCACCCCACATATGTTTTCCTTGCCATAGATCACATTCTTGGATTTCTGGTGGAGACCATTTCTTGGTCAAAATCCGTACGTGTTAGCCTTTGGTATTTTTGAAAATGGTCATTCATGGCTATTTTCGACAAAAATGGGGTTGTGTGGCCATTGATCATCGACTAGAGGCTCATACACCTCACCCCACATATGTTTCCTTGCCATAGATCACATTCTTGGATTTCTGGTGGAGACCATTTCTTGGTCAAAATCCCGTAGGTGTTAGCCTTCGGTATTATTGAAAATGGTCGTTCATGGCTATTTTCGACAAAAATGGGGGTTGTGTGGCCATTGATCATCGACCAGACGCTCATACACCTCACCCCACATATGTTTCCATGCCATAGATCACATTCTTGGATTTCTGGTGGAGACCTTTTCTTGGTCCAAAATCCGTAGGTGTTAGCCTCTAGTATTATTGAAAATGGTCGCTCATGGCTATTTTCAAGGTCGCTCATGGCTATTTTCATAAAAAATGGGGGTTGTGTGGCAATTTATCATCGACTAGAGGCTCATACACCTCACCCCACATATGTTTCCTTGCCATAGATTACATTCTTGGATTTCTGGTGGAAACCATTTCTTGGTTAAAAACTCGTACGTGTTAGCCTTCGGTATTATTGAAAATGGTCATTCATGGCTATTTTCGACAAAATGGGGGTTGTGTGGCCATTGATCGTCGACCAGAGGCTCATACACCTCACCCCACATATGTTTCCTTGTCGTAGATCACATTCTTGGATTTCTGGTGGAGACCATTTCTTGGTCAAAAATCCGTAGGTGTTAGCCTTCGATATTATTGAAAATGGTCATTCATGGCTATTTTCGGCAAAATGGGGGTTGTGTGGCCATTGATCGTCGACCAGAGGCTCATACACCTCACCCCACATATGTTTCCTTGTCGTAGATCACATTCTTGGATTTCTGGTGGAGACCATTTCTTGGTCAAAAATCCGTAGGTGTTAGCCTTCGATATTATTGAAAATGGTCGTTCATGGCTATTTTCGACAAAAATGGGGGTTGTGTGGCCAATGATCATCGACCAGAGGCTCATACACCTCACCCCACATATGTTTCCTTGCCATAGATCACATTCTTGGATTTCTGGTGGAGACCATTTCTTGGTCAAAAATCCGTAGGTGTTAGCCTTCGGTATTATTGAAAATGGTCGTTCATGGCTATTTTCGACAAAATTGGGGGTTGTGTTGCCATTGATCATCGACCAGACGCTCATACACCTCACCCCACATATGTTTCCTTGCCATAGATCACATTCTTGGATTTCTGGTGGAGACCATTTCTTGGTCTAAAATCCGTAGGTGTTAGCCTCTAGTATTATTGAAAATGGTCGCTCATGGCTATTTTCAAGGTCGCTCATGGCTATTTTCATAAAAAATGGGGGTTGTGTGGCCATTTATCATCGACTAGAGGCTCATAAACCTCACCCCACATATGTTTCCTTGCCATAGATCACATTCTTGGATTTCTGGTGGAGACCATTTCTTGGTCAAAAATCCGTAGGTGTTAGCCTTCGGTATTATTGTAAATGATCGTTCATGGCTATTTTCGACAAAAATGGGGGTTGTGTGGCCATTGATCATCGACCAGAGGCTCGTCCACCTCACCCCCCATATTTTTCCTTGCAATAGATCACATTCTAGGATTTCTGGTGGAGACCATTTCTTGGTCTAAAATCCGTAGGTGTTAGCCTCTAGTATTATTGAAAATGGTCGCTCATGGCTATTTTCAAGGTCGCTCATGGCTATTTTCATAAAAAATGGGGGTTGTGTGGCCATTTATCATCGACTAGAGGCTCATAGACCTCACCCCACATATGTTTCCTTGCCATAGATTACATTCTTGGATTTCTGGTGGAAACCATTTCTTGGTTAAAAACTCGTATGTGTTAGCCTTCGGTATTATTGAAAATGGTCATTCATGGCTATTTTCGGCAAAATGGGGGTTGTGTGGCCATTGATCGTCGACCAGAGGCTTATACACCTCACCCCACATATGTTTCCTTGTCGTAGATCACATTCTTGGATTTCTGGTGGAGACCATTTCTTGGTCAAAAATCCGTAGGTGTTAGCCTTCGGTATTATTGAAAATGGTCGTTCATGGCTATTTTCGACAAAATGGGGGTTGTGTGGCAATTGATCATCGACCAGAGGCTCATACACCTCACCCCACATATGTTTACTTGCCATAGATCACATTCTTGAATTTCTGGTGGAGACCATTTCTTGGTCAAAAATCCGTACGTGTTAGCCTTTGGTATTTTTGAAAATGGTCATTCATGGCTATTTTCGACAAAAATGGGGGTTGTGTGGCCATTGATCATCGACTAGAGGCTCATACACCTCACCCCACATATGTTTCCTTGCCATAGATCACATTCTTGGATTTCTGGTGGAGACCATTTCTTGGTCAAAAATCCGTAGGTGTTAGCCTTCGGTATTATTGTAAATGGTCATTCATGGCTATTTTCGACAAAAATGGGGGTTGTGTGGCCATTGATCATCGACCAGAGGCTCATACACCTCACCCCACATATGTTTCCTTGCCATAGATCACATTCTTGGATTTCTGGTGGAGACCATTTCTTGGTCAAAAATCCGTAGGTCTTAGCCTCTAGTATTATTGAAAATGGTCTCTCATGGCTATTTTCATAAAAATTGGGGGTTGTGTGGCCATTGATCATCGACCAGAGGCTCGTACACCTCACCCCACATATGTTTCCTTGCCATAGATCACATTCTTGGATTTCTGGTGGAGACCATTTCTTGGTCAAAAATCCGTAGGTGTTAGCCTTCGATATTATTGAAAATGGTCGTTCATGGCTATTTTCAACAAAAATGGGGGTTGTGTGGCCATTGATCATCGACCAGAGGCTCATACACCTCACCCCACATATGTTTCCTTGCCATAGATCACATTCTTGGATTTCTGGTGGAGACCATTTCTTGGTCAAAAATCCGTAGGTCTTAGCCTCTAATATTATTGAAAATGGTCGCTCATGGCTATTTTCATAAAAAAATGGGGGTTGTGTGGCCATTTATCATCGACTAGAGGCTCATAAATCTCACCCCACATATGTTTCCTTGCCATAGATCACATTCTTGGATTTCTGGTGGAGACCATTTCTTGGTCAAAAATCCGTAGGTGTTAGCCTTCGGTATTATTGAAAATGGTCGTTCATGGCTATTTTCGACAAAAATGGGGGTTGTGTGGCCATTGATCATCGACCAGAAACTCATACACCTCACCCCACATATGTTTCCTTGCCATAGATCACATTCTTGGATTTCTGGAGGAGACCATTTCTTGGTCTAAAATCCGTAGGTGTTAGCCTCTAGTATTATTGAAAATGGTCGCTCATGGCTATTTTCAAGGTCGCTCATGGCTATTTTCATAAAAATGGGGGTTGTGTTGCCATTTATCATCGACTAGAGGCTCATAAACCTCACCCCACATATGTTTCCTTGCCATAGATTACATTCTTGGATTTCTGGTGGAAACCATTTCTTGGTTAAAAACCCCCAGTTTTTATGAAAATAGCCATGAGCGACCATTTTCAATAATACTAGAGGCTAAGACCTACGGATTTTAGACCAAGAAATGGTCTCCACCAGAAATCCAAGAATGTGATCTATGGCAAGGAAACATATGTGGGGTGAGGTGTATGAGCATCTGGTCGATGATCAATGGCCACACACCCCCATTTTTGTCGAAAATAGCCATGAACGACCATTTTCAATAATACCGAAGGCTAACACCTACGGATTTTTGACCAAGAAATGGTCTCCACCATAAATCCAACAATGTGATCTATGGCAAGGAAACATATGTGGGGTGAGGTGTATGAGCCTCTAGTCGATGATCAATGGCCACACAACCCCCATTTTTGTCGAAAATAGCCATGAACGACCATTTTCAGTAATACCGAAGGCTAACACCTACGGATTTTTGACCAAGAAATGGTCTCCACCAGAAATCCAAGAATGTGATCGATGGCAAGGAAACATATGTGGGGTGAGGTGTATGAGCCTCTGGTCGATGATCAATGGCCACACAACCCCCATTTTGCCGAAAATAGCCATGAATGACCATTTTCAATAATACCGAAGGAAAACACGTACGAGTTTTTAACCAAGAAATGGTTTCCACCAGAAATCCAAGAATGTAATCTATGGCAAGGAAACATATGTGGGGTGAGGTTTATGAGCCTCTAGTTGATGATAAATGGCCACACAACCCCCATTTTTTATGAAAATAGCCATGAGCGACCTTGAAAATAGCCATGAGCGACCATTTTCAATAATACTAGAGGCTAACACCTACGGATTTTAGACCAAGAAATGGTCTCCACCAGAAATCCAAGAATGTGATCTATGGCAAGGAAACATATGTGGGGTGAGGTGTATGAGCGTCTGGTCGATGATCAATGGCCACACAACCCCCATTTTTGTCGAAAATAGCCATGAACGACCATTTTCAACAATACCGAAGGCTAACACCTACGGATTTTTGACCAAGAAATGTCTGCACCAGAAATCCAAGAATGTGATCTATGGCAAGGAAACATATGTGGGGTGAGGTGTATGAGCCTCTAGTCGATGATCAATGGCCACACAACCCCCATTTTTGTCGAAAATAGCCATGAATGACCATTTTCAAAAATACCAAAGGCTAACACGTACGGATTTTTAACCAAGAAATGGTCTCCACCAGAAATCCAAGAATGTGATCTATGGCAAGGAAACATATGTGGGGTGAGGTGTACGAGCCTCTGGTTGATGATCAATGGCCACACAACCCCCATTTTGCCGAAAATAGCCATGAATGACCATTTTCAATAATACCGAAGGCTAACACGTACGAGTTTTTAACCAAGAAATGGTTTCCACCAGAAATCCAAGAATGTAATCTATGGCAAGGAAACATATGTGGGGTGAGGTTTATGAGCCTCTAGTCGATGATAAATGGCCACACAACCCCCCATTTTTTATGAAAATAGCCATGAGCGACCTTGAAAATAGCCATGAGCGACCATTTTCAATAATACTAGAGGCTAACACCTACGGATTTTAGAACAAGAAATGGTCTCCACCAGAAATCCAAGAATGTGATCTATGGCAAGGAAACATATGTGGGGTGAGGTGTATGAGCGTCTGGTCGATGATCAATGGCCACACAACCCCCATTTTTGTCGAAAATAGCCATGAACGACCATTTTCAATAATACCGAAGGCTAACACCTACGGATTTTTGACCAAGAAATGGTCTCCACCAGAAATCCAAGAATGTGATCTATGGCAAGGAAACATATGTGGGGTGAGGTGTATGAGCCTCTGGTCGACGATCAATGGCCACACAACCCTAATTTTTGTCGAAAATAGCCATGAACGACCATTTTCAATGACACTGAAGGCTAACACCTACGGATTTTTGACCAAGAAATGGTCTCCACCATAAATCCAAGAATGTGATCTATGTCAAGGAAACATATGTGTAGTGAGGTGTATGAGCCTCTGGTCGAAGATCAATGGCCACACAACCCCCATTTTTGTCGAAAATAGCCATGAATGACCATTTTCAAAAATACCAAAGGCTAACACGTACGGATTTTTGACCAAGAAATGGTCTCCACCAGAAATCCAAGAATGTGATCTATGGCAAGGAAACATATGTGGGGTGAGGTGTATGAGCCTCTGGTCGATAATGAATGGTCAGACAATCCCCATTTTGCCGAAAATAGCCATGAACGACCATTTTCAATAATACCGAAGGCTAACACGTACGAGTTTTTAACCAAGAAATGGTCTCCACCAGAAATGCAAGAATGTGATCTATGGCAAAGAAACATATGTGGGGCGAGGTTTATGAGCCTCTAGTCGATGATAAATGGCCACACAACCCCCATTTTTTATGAAAATAGCCATGAGCGACCTTGAAAATAGCCATGAGCGACCATTTTCAATAATACTAGAGGCTAACACCTATGGATTCTAGACCAAGAAATGGTCTCCACTACAAATCCAAGAATGTGATCTATGACAAGGAAACATATGTGGGGTGAGGTGTATGAGCGTCTGGTCGATGATCAATGGCCACACAACCCCCATTTTTGTCGAAAATAGCCATGAACGACCATTTTCAATAATACCGAAGGCTAACACCTACGGATTTTTGACCAAGAAATGGTCTCCACCAGAAATCCAAGAATGTGATCTATGGCAAGGAAACATATGTGGGGTGAGGTGTATGAGCCTCTAGTCGATGATCAATGGCCACACAACCCCCATTTTTGTCGAAAATAGCCATGAACGACCATTTTCAATAATACCGAAGGCTAACACCTACGGATTTTTGACCAAGAAATGGTCTCCACCAGAAATCCAAGAATGTGATCTATGGCAAGGAAACATATGTGGGGTGAGGTGTATGAGCATCTGGTCGATGATCAATGGCCACACAACCCCCATGTTGGGTCTATGCTTCGTCGCCGAAGGTCTTCTAGGAAGAAGCGGCTTTCGGCTGAAACTGTGTGTATAAGATGACCGAAGGTTCCTCTTCATGAAGCTTCGGTATTGCAAACCGACTTAAAGATAGAATGACCTTTTAATCCATAGAGATCTGAGTCAATGTTGTAAACTCCTATAAGGGCATAATTGTAATTCCTCACAGGCTGTGTCCTGTGCCTATAAATAGGTGAACAGAGCCCCCGTACTGTTCACGCTAACTTGGCATTTTGCTTTTGCATCACGCTTGTACTTTCACCTTCTTTCTAGTCAAAGGTACATTTGTAATTTAATATTCATTTCTATTTTTCCATAATGATAATATAGAAACGAATTGAATATATATAGCTGTTTATGTCATCCTTTATGATTCATATGATTTCTTCCTCATTGTTTTATGCTGTGTTTACGAAGGTATGTCCTTCATAACCTTCGTCCGAAAATCATTATATCCTAAGGGAAATAATGCTTCGAAGGACGAAGGACTTTAATGTTTAACATTTCTCGTGTTGCCTTGTTCTTAATTCATAGCATTTGAGAACAAGTCCCCAACATTGGCGCCCACCTCCGGTGAACTCACTTCCACTCTTTGAGCTAATGGCTTCGTTCAATGATCGAGCTGGAGCTGCTTCGGACCCGAAGCTGGTGCTCCCGATTACAGGTGGCTCGTCCTCAGAGCCAGCCAACAAGAAAAAGAAGAAAGAAGCACAGAGAAGGGTACAACATGTTGGGGTGCAGGGACCCTTCATCAAGTCAAGATGGTCTCACATTCCCATTACCTTCTCCCAAGAGGATCTTCATCTCAAGGATTACCCACACAACGATGCCATGGTTATCTCTTGTGTTATCAAAGGATTTCTGGTCCACAATGTCTTTGTTGACACAGGTAGTGCAGCTGACATCATATTTGCTAAGGCCTTCAGACAAATGCAAGAGCCAGAAGATAAGATTCATGATGCTACACATCCTCTCTGTGGCTTCGGAGGAAGACAGATTGTAGCACTGGGCAAGATCACCATGCCAGTAACCTTTGGGTTCATTAACAACACCAGAACTGAGCAAGTCGTGTTTGACATTGTTGACATGGAATATCCTTACAATGCAATCATTGGTCGTGGCACCCTCAATGCTTTCGAAGCAATTCTTCATCCTGCTTATCTCTGCATGAAGATACCTTCGGATCAAGGACCCATCGCTATCCATGGAAGTCAGGAAGCCGCCAGAAGGGCCGAAGGAAACTGGACTGACTCAAAAGCAATCCATAACATAGATGGAGCTGAAGCTTGTGAACAATACAAATTCAGAAGGGAGAAAGCAGCTTCAGCAGATCAGCCGAAGCCCATGCTTTTATGTGAGGACATAGCAGAGCAGAAGGTGCTGTTGGGCTCTCAATTGTCCGAAGAACAAGAGAAAACCTTGATAAAGTTTTTGTTCAATAACAAAGATGTTTTTGCATGGTCAGCCAATGATCTCTGCGGAGTCAATAGGGATGTTATTGAACACTCGCTCAATGTTGATCCATCCTTCAGACCCAGAAAGCAGAGGCTTCGGAAAATGTCAGATGATAAGGCCGAAGGTGCTCGTAACGAAGTCAAAAGACTCCTCAGTGCAGGAGTTATCAGAGAAGTAAAGTATCCAGAATGGTTAGCTAACACTGTTATGGTAAAAAAGGCCAATGGCAAGTGGCGAATGTGTATCGATTTTACAGATCTTAACAAGGCTTGCCCGAAGGATGAATTCCCATTGCCAAGGATAGACTCTTTAGTTGACGCAGCAGCTTCTTCAGAGCTCATGAGTCTGTTAGACTGTTATTCAGGATATCATCAAATCTGGATGAAGAAGGAAGATGAGCCGAAGACTAGCTTCATAACTCCAAGTGGCACATATTGCTATCTTCGGATGCCTGAGGGGCTCAAAAACGCTGGAGGAAGTTTTAGCAGAATGACTGCGAAGGTTCTCCAGTCTCAGATAGGCAGAAATGTGCTAACTTATGTTGATGACATTATTGTAAAAAGCACGAAACAGGAGAATCATATTGTTGATTTACAGGAGACCTTCGCCAAATTCAGACAAGCTGGCTTAAAATTGAATCCAGAAAAATGTGTTTTTGGAGTAAAGAAGGGGAAATTTCTTGGATGTTTGGTTTCAACAAAGGGAATCGAAGCTAATCCAAGTAAAATTGAAGCCATACTTCGGATGGAGCCACCAACTACAAAAAAGGGGGCTCAAAGATTGACAGGAAGGTTGGCATCTCTCAATAGATTTATATCCAGATCAGCGGAGAGAAACTTGCCATTCTTCGAAGTGCTGAAATCAGCCGAAGTCTTTCAATGGGGACCAAGCCAACAAAGAGCCTTCGAGGAATTGAAACAATACCTGATAGATTTAACAACATTAACTCCACCAACGCCAGGGGCTCCTTTGTTATTATATGTGGCAGCTTCACACTCAGCGGTGAGTGCAGCACTTGTCCAGGAGAAGCTTGATGGCCAAGTCAAAAAGCAGGTCCCAGTGTATTTTGTATCTGAAGTTCTTAGTATATCAAAGAAAAATTACACAGAATTGGAGAAGGTGTTGTATGTTGTTTTGATGGCATCCAGGAAGCTTCGGCATTACTTTCAAGCATACAATATTGTTGTTCCTTCTTCACAGCCGTTGAAGGATATTATGAGAAATAGCGAAGCTACTGGAAGGATTGGAAATGGGCTGCAGAGCTCAATGAATTTTGTATTGAATATGTTCATAGATCTTCAATTCAGTCTCAAGCGTTAGCAGATTTCATTGCTGACTGGACGCCAGGGGCTCCGGAGGAAGAAAACAAATAAAGATGCCGAAGCATGGATAGTGTTTTGCGATGGGTCTTGGGGAACCTTCGGAGCAGGAGCAGCTGCTGTGTTAGTTTCACCTTCCAAAGTTAAAACTTGCTATGCGGCAAAGCTTGATTTTAGTTGCACAAATAACATCGCCGAGTACGAAGCTTTGCTTCTGGGTCTTCGGAAGCTAAAAGCAATGGGAATCAGAAGGGCCATACTTAAAACTGATTCCCAGGTTGTTTCGGGTCATATTGACAAGAGTTGTAAGGCTAAAGATCCGAAGCTTGAAAAATATCTGGACATGGTCCGAAGAGTTGAAGCTTCCTTCGAAGGATTTTCTGTTAAAAATATCCCTCGAGGACAAAATGAGCATGCCGATTTGCTAGCTAAATCAGCGGCACAAGGGCTGCCTTTACCTTCGGATGTGTTCTTCGAAACAATAAAAGCACCTTCGGTGGAACTTCTTGAAAGAGCAATCCTCAATATATCCCCTGTTTATAGTGAAGATTGGAGAACTGAGATCATTTCTTATCTACAGGGTAAATTTCTTTCAGATGACGAAGCTTATAATAGGAGGATAGAGGCAAGAGCTCGTCCATATGTTATGATAGAAGGGGAGTTGTACAAACATGGAGTTTGCGCTCCGCTACTCAAGTGTTTATCTAGAGCCGAAGGCATAGAGTTGATGAAAGAAATACATGCAGGCCTGTGTGGATCTCACATTGGATCTAGGCCGTTACTTGGAAAGGTTTTCCGTCAAGGGTTCTATTGGCCGAAGGCAGCTTCGGACGCAGCGGAATTAGTTCAAAAGTGCGAAGGTTGTCAGAAATGTGCAAGAGATCAAAAACAACCTTCGTCCTTAACACAACTTATACAACCCATATGGCCATTACAAAGGTGGGGCCTTGACTTGTTAGGTCTGTTACCACCGGCCCAGGGGAACCTAAGATATGTTGTAGTTGCGGTGGAATATTTTTCAAAATGGATTGAGGCAAAGCCTTTAGCCACAATAACTTCGGCCACCGTTCAAAAGTTTTTTTGGCAGAATATTGTTTGTCGTTTTGGGGTACCAAAGGCTATCACCGTGGATAATGGAACACAGTTTGACTCCGAAGCTTTCAGGGATTTCTGCGATCAAATTGGTACGAAGATCCATTTTGCATCAGTAAGGCATCCGGAATCAAACGGACTTGTTGAAAGAGCCAATGGCATTATTATGACAGGAATAATGAAGTTAATCTTCAATCAACCCAAGGAAAAGTGGCCAGATCAGTTAACCAAAGTGGTGTGGAGCCACAATACAACTACATCAAGGTCTACAGGCTTTACTCCATTCAAGTTATTATTCGGTGACGAAGCAATAACTCCGGAGGAAGCTAAAACCGGATCAATAAGAGTGGTAGCTTCGGCAGAATCAGGTTCCGAAGCTGCTTGTTCTGTGGAAAAAGATGCTTTAGAAGGGATCAGGCTGCAAGCTGTGGAAAACATCAATAAATATCAAGCCGAAACAATCAAGTGGCGAGATAGAAAGGTTCGCCTAAAGAATATTGAGCCAGGACACTTGGTGCTTCGGAGAGTGGCCAACCCAGAAACAGTAGGCAAGTTGCAGTTGAAATGGGATGGACCTTTCTTAGTAGCATCTTCGTCAAGACCTGGTTCGTACAGGTTGAAGGATATGGACGGCAACGACATTCCTAGATCTTGGAATGCGGATGAGCTTCGGCGATATTATGTATAGCTCGATGTAATTTTTCATATCTTTTTTATTTTTTATTTTATTTTTCTTTCATGGCACCCTTTTCCTTTCTAAAGGGGGAGAAAGGTTTTTAATGGGGCCGTCACATGTAATTTCCTTTTTTAGTTCTATAAGAGAAAAATCCCCCAAAAATTGTAAATGTAAAAGCTGAGAACGCACCATCGAGTGCCAAAAAGTAAAGGAGAAGAAGCTCCAAAGTCGTTCCTAAGGGAATGCAGAGCTTACAGCGAAAAGTCAACGCTGATTCCGCCAAAAGTAAAGGCGAAGAAGCTCCAAAGTCGTTCCTAAGGGAATGCAGAGCTTACAGCGAAAAGTCAACGCTGATTCCGCCAAAAGTAAAGGCGAAGAAGCTCCAAAGTCGTTCCCAAGGGAATGCAGAGCTGAGGTGTGATTGTTTTTAAAGAAACAGTGGCCATGAGTATGGCTTCGGATACGCGTTTGAACATTCATTTGCACATCACATTACATCATAGCATTTGCATTCATAAACATTCATCCAGGCATATGTAGGATAATCATTATCATGGCATAAGCAGGTGCTTCGGAAAAAGAAAAAAAAGAGCTTCGTTTACAAAAAGGGAGAGCTTCGGAAAGAAGGGAAAAGCTGTTTTTCATGCTTTGCTGCATACGAAAAGAAGGGAAGGTGTTTTTTCGCCTTCGGCTCAAAAAAGGAAATTTCGTCCACATCAAAGCATTTCTCATACATCAATGGAAGGGTGAGAACATATTACAAGGTATGAACAGAATACATTAAAGACAAGTTTTAGTTACAAAGTTATCTCAAAAATTTCTCAAGTACTGTCCACAGTGTACTATTTAATCTTCAAGGAGCTTCAGCTTCGGCGTCATTTTTAGTCATCAGTTTTGGCTTCGTCATCCTGCATGAATAAAGTTTTTGTAAGTTAAAGTCAAGCTCGAAGGAAGAGGTAAGCGCAAGGTATGATTTCTTACTTGTTCGAGATGACTCCGAGCTTCGTCTCCAGCCTTTTCTCGCCCACCTTTTGTCCATATCATTTTCACAAATCTATTCGAGATACTTCGGGCGAGATCAGGAATGTCATCTAAGATTGATGGTGATAAAGTGAAATTCGGTCTATTGACAATTTTTCCGTGATCGCAACCAGCTTTTAGGAAGGCTGCGGCGGTGCCTCGAGAAGCCACCCAGGCACAGAAATCACCGTGCCCAGCTATGACTTCGTCGAGCTCGTCAATCTCACCCTCAATATGGTCAAAGGTTTTCGGTAGATCTTCAGCTGAGGGGGTGAATTTTTCACTGCTGGCTCCAATTGAGTAAAAAATTTTCTTAATCGTTGAATGCATTTGTTGCTAAATTCCAAACATTTTTCTTGAAGGCTTGTCAATAGTTTTCTCAAATCCGAATTTTGTTGAGCTTCGGCTTCAATTTTTGCATTAAGATCTTGCTTTTCTCGTTCGAACTGCTCAGATTGACGGAGAAGCTTCGTGTTCAGTTTTGTTATTTTTACTTCGGCTTCCGCTAATAAACCTTCGGTTGCATGGAGCTCAAAGTTCTTTTTCTCGATAACATCTGATTGCTCCTTTATTCTGTTTTCCAAATTTTCAATTATAACTTCGTGCTTTTTGTCTTCAAAATCTTGCTGCATTTTCAAGGCCTTGCTCAACAGCATACTCTGCACAAAACTAACCTTCGTCAGACATGTCTCCGTTATTAGAAACAATAAAAGTTGAGGGAAAAGTAGTTCACCTTGAAATTGGAATAAAATAAACTACCAACGATATGTTGTCGTCGGTAACGGCTGATGTCTGTTTCTAGCTTCGGAAAGCCGATACTCTTTGACAGAGTACCGATGACTTTGGCCCCAGTTTGATCTCGAATACAATCTAATTTTTCATCGTCAATGCCTCCGAAGAGGAGTGCTCCAGGTTTGTATCCGCAGGATTTGGCATATTCTCTAAGCTCTTCCATTTCAGCTTTTGATAGTTTTTCTCCAACTAAATTCTGGAACATGAAGGCTTCGTTTTCTGAAACTTCATCAGCAATTTCCTTTCCTTTCCCCGAAGCTGCGGCCACGGCCTCTTCGGCGGCGGTGGTAGCTTCTTCTGCAGCCATATCTAGCAGTATTTTGTCAATGTGTTCGATTGTGCTCTCCAGGTTCAAATCTTCAGCTGAAGCAGCTTCGGCAGCCGCGACCTCCGAAGGTGTAATTTCAATATTTGTCCCTTCCGCGGCCGCTGGTGTTTTTTGAGCTGAAGCTCTTGGCGGTGTTTTATCAATTACCTCTGTCACACCGATCATCCTCTGTCTTTTACTTTAGTCGTTTTCTTCATTCTTTCGGGCTCCTTTTCCTTCTGAAAAAACTTTGTCAGTTGAGGCCCTAGTGGACTTAGCTTCGCAGGCATGGATTCATTCATTACCTTCAAAATTGCCTCCACATCAGTGGCAGAGGGTGATGCGGGGGATTTTTCTTCGTCGGATATTTTTCGTTTCGGAGAAGACGCTTCCTTCTTCTTTGGAATCTTCTTCTTTGGTGTCTCTTTTTCATCTTCATTTGAGGCTTCGGTTATCCTTTTCCTTTTCTAGCCTCCGGCACCTTTGTTCAGATTTTCATAATCAGGGTATTCAAAACCCAAGGCGTCCAACACTCGGTTCAGTCTTCGCTTCGGACGGGTGCCGAAGGCTGCAGTCATCAATTGATCTTCTTTTTTGGAATAATTGCCAAGTATTTCATTGCACATTACTTCAATTGTATCTAACCACTCTTGGCAAGGTGTTTTAAAGTACTTTTTAAACTTGAAATAGTAAGGTAAACGTACAAGTTCACCTTCTTTCTTCTCCCCCTTCAGCTTCGGCATTTCCCATTCTTTCAAACTCGGAAAAACTTTGAAAGCCAAAAACTCCTGAACTAGGTCCCTTGTACCGATATGCTCTGCAATAATTCTGAATTCATCTATTGCTTGTTGTGTTGGACCTTCGGGTGTCATATTGCAGCGAGGCCGGGTTTCTCCGAAGATTAGTTCCAGTGGACTTTGCACAAGCTTCTCCTTGTCGTCATCAACTTTGACATAGAACCACTCTGACTTCCAGCCTGCTGCCCATTTGCTTCGGTAGCTGATTACCGGAAATTTTGTGGTTTTCCGATAGGCGAAGTTATAGCAACCAAAATTGTCGTGCAGTCCATCCTTTCTAGCCTTTGTCTGATAATGCAGCTCGTGGACCCGGTAGAAGCTGTCCGCAAATGGTTCCACAGCTTGGCTTCGGAGTGCCCAGATATAAACGCTAAGCCTAACGATGGCGTTAGGGGTCAGCTGGTGAAAATAGATACCGAACCTCTTCAGTACCTCTGCAATAATCCCATGTAGAGGGAATCTTAATCCAGCCTTTAGAAAGCTTTTGAAAATAACAATTTCATCTTTCTCCGGCTTTGGGGTAGTCTCTTCTCCTCTGAAGCGTAATAGCTTCTTCTGATTTTCATTAAAAAAGCCCGACTTCACCATCTTAGAGAGATCAGCCTTCGAAACAGTAGATTTCCCGAAGTCCAAGTGGCTGGGCTTGCTTGGCATGGCAATGCGGTAATCATCTTCAGGATCAGTTTCCCCATTATCTTCTTCTTCTTCTGCTTCAGCAATTGCTTGTTCTGCTTGTCCTGCATCATCACTAGGGATCTTCTCCGAAGTTACCAGTCCGGACCTCTGCATCGCTTCGGAGATGGGAACAGTCCCCGAACCTTCAGCTTCGTCCCCCTCACGCTCAACCCTGGCGGTAGAGCGCACTCTGGCCATTTAAATTATGAATTTGTAGAAATTTTACACTTTTTTCTTCCGAAGTATTTTCTTCTGACGAAGCAGGCTTCAAGCTGGAGCTTCGTTCGATTCCGAAAGTCAAGCTTCGGTGATGGCTGAAAATTTTTGCAGCGAAACAGTACAAATAGCAATGAATGCTGTGGTAACTTCACACCTACTCGTCTGTTTATATAGTACTGCAGGTAAGAAGGCGAAGCGCCAGGATTTTTACACCAGGCGGACGCCCGCTCGCACTCGCTGCGTGGTGGACCGCAGGGACAAACAGTAACTCTGCAAGGTGGGACCACTACACGCTGGGAAACGGAATCGTTTCTCGACAACGAGCTCAGGGAAGGTGTTTTTTGGACCTTCGGCTCCCCGAAGCTTAAGAGACTTTTTTCACGGATCAAGCTCGTTACGAAAAACGATCTAGCACCGCGAAAGGGGCTACTGTTGGGTCTATGCTTCGTCGCCGAAGGTCTTCTAGGAAGAAGCGGCTTTCGGCTGAAGCTGTGTGTATAAGATGACCGAAGGTTCCTCTTCATGAAGCTTCGGTATTGCAAACCGACTTAAAGATAGAATGACCTTTTAATCCATAGAGATCTGAGTCAATGTTGTAAACTCCTATAAGGGGCATAATTGTAATTCCTCACAGGCTGTGTCCTGTGCCTATAAATAGGTGAACAGAGCCCCCGTACTGTTCACGCTAACTTGGCATTTTGCTTTTGCATCACGCTTGTACTTTCACCTTCTTTCAAGTCAAAGGTACATTTGTAATTTAATATTCATTTCTATTTTTCCATAATGATAATATAGAAACGAATTGAATATATATAGCTGTTTATGTCATCCTTTATGATTCATATGATTTCTTCCTCATTGTTTTATGCTGTGTTTACGAAGGTATGTCCTTCATAACCTTCGTCTGAAAATCATTATATCCTAAGGGAAATAATGCTTCGAAGGACGAAGGACTTTAATGTTTAACATTTCTCGTGTTGCCTTGTTCTTAATTCATAGCATTTGAGAACAAGACCCCAACACCCCATTTTTGTCGAAAATAGCCATGAATGACCATTTACAATAATACCGAAGGCTAACACCTACGGATTTTGACCAAGAAATGGTCTCCACCAGAAATCCAAGAATGTGATCTATGGAAAGGAAACATATGTGGGGTGAGGTGTACGAGCCTTTGGTCGATGATCAATGGCCACAGAACCCCCATTTTGCCAAAAATAGCCATGAACGACCATTTTCAATAATACCGAAGGCTAACACGTACAAGTTTTTGACCAAGAAATGGTCTCCACCAAAAATTCAAGAATGTGATCTATGGCAAGGAAACATATGTGGGGTGAGGTGTACAAGCCTCTGGTTGATGATCAATGGCCACACAACCCCCATTTTGCCGAAAATAGCCATGAATGAGCATTTTCAATAATACCGAAGGCTAACACGTACGAGTTTTTAACCAAGAAATGGTTTCCACCATTAATCCAAGAATGTAATCTATGGCAAGGAAACATATGTGGGGTGAGGTTTATGAGCCTCTAGTTGATGATAAATGGCCACACAACCCCCATTTTTTATGAAAATAGCCATGAGCGACCTTGAAAATAGCCATGAGCGACCATTTTCAATAATACTAGAGGATAACACCTACGGATTTTAGACCAAGAAATGGTCTCCACCAGAAATCCAAGAATGTGATCTATGGCAAGGAAACATATGTGGGGTGAGGTGTATGAGCGTCTGGTCGATGATCAATGGCCACACAACCCCCATTTTTGTCGAAAATAGCCATGAACAACCATTTTCAATAATACCGAAGGCTAACACCTACGGATTTTTGACCAAGAAATGGTCTCCACCAGAAATCCAAGAATGTGATCTATGGCAAGGAAACATATGTGGGGTGAGGTGTATGAGCCTCTGGTCGACGATCAATGGCCACACAACCCTAATTTTTGTCGAAAATAGCCATGAACGACCATTTTCAATGACACTGAAGGCTAACACCTACGGATTTTTGACCAAGAAATGGTCTCCACCATAAATCCAAGAATGTGATCTATGGCTAGGAAACATATGTGTAGTGAGGTGTATGAGCCTCTGGTCGAAGATCAATGGCCACACAACCCCCATTTTTGTCGAAAATAGCCATGAATGACCATTTTCAAAAATACCAAAGGCTAACACGTACGGATTTTTGACCAAGAAATGGTCTCCACCAGAAATCCAAGAATGTGATCTATGGCAAGGAAACATATGTGGGGTGAGGTGTACGAGCCTCTGGTCGATAATGAATGGCCACACAACCCCCATTTTGCCGAAAATAGCCATGAACGACCATTTTCAATAATACCGAAGGCTAACACGTACGAGTTTTTAACCAAGAAATGGTCTCCACCAGAAATCCAAGAATGTGATCTATGGCAAGGAAACATATGTGGGGCGAGGTTTATGAGCCTCTAGTCGATGATAAATGGCCACACAACCCCCATTTTTTATGAAAATAGCCATGAGCGACCTTGAAAATAGCCATGAGCGACCATTTTCAATAATACTAGAGGCTAACACCTATGGATTTTAGACCAAGAAATGGTCTCCACCAGAAATCCAAGAATGTGATCTATGGCAAGGAAACATATGTGGGGTGAGGTGTATGAGCGTCTGGTCGATGATCAATGGCCACACAACCCCCATTTTTGTCGAAATAGCCATGAACGACCATTTTCAATAATACCGAAGGCTAACACCTACAGATTTTTGACCAAGAAATGGTCTCCCACCAGAAATCCAAGAATGTGATCTATGGCAAGGAAACATATGTGGGGTGAGGTGTATGAGCCTCTGGTCGATGATCAATGGCCACACAACCCCCATTTTTGTCGAAAATAGCCATGAACGACCATTTTCAATAATACCGAAGGCTAACACCTACGGATTTTTTGACCAAGAAATGGTCTCCAACAGAAATCCAAGAATGTGATCTATGGCACGGAAACATATGTGGGGTGAGGTGTATGAGCGTGTGGTCGATGATCAATGGCCACACAACCCCCATTTTTGTCGAAAATAGCCATGAATGACCATTTACAATAATACCGAAGGCTAACACCTACGGATTTTTGACCAAGAAATGGTCCCCACCAGAAATCCAAAAATGTGATCTATGGAAAGGAAACATATGTGGGGTGAGGTGTACGAGCCTCTGGTCGATGATCAATGGCCACAGAACCCCCATTTTGCCGAAAATAGCCATGAACGACCATTTTCAATAATACCGAAGGCTAACACGTACGAGTTTTTGACCAAGAAATGGTCTCCACCAAAAATCCAAGAATGTGATCTATGGCAAGGAAACATATGTGGGGTGAGGTGTATGAGCGTCTGGTCGATGATCAATGGCCACACAACCCCCATTTTGTCGAAAATAGCCATGAATGACCATTTACAATAATACCGAACGATAACACCTACGGATTTTTGACCAAGAAATGGTCTCCACCAGAAATCCAAGAATGTGATCTATGGCAAGGAAACATATGTGGGGTGAGGTGTATGAGCCTCTGGTCGACGATCAATGGCCACACAACCCTAATTTTTGTCGAAAATAGCCATGAACGACCATTTTCAATGACACTGAAGGGTAACACCTACGGATTTTTGACCAAGAAATGGTCTCCACCATAAATCCAAGAATGTGATCTATGGCAAGGAAACATATGTGGGGTGAGGTGTATGAGCCTCTGGTCGATGATCAATGGCCACACAACCCCCATTTTTGTCGAAAATAGCCATGAATGACCATTTACAATAATACCGAAGGCTAACACCTACACATTTTTGACCAAGAAATGGTCTCCACCAGAAATCCAAGAATGTGATCTATGGCAAGGAAACATATGTGGGGTGAGGTGTATGAGCCTCTGGTCGATGATCAATGGCCACACAACCCCCATTTTTGTCGAAAATAGCCATGAACGACCATTTTCAATAATATCGAAGGCTAACACCTACGGATTTTTGACCAAGAAATGGTCTCCACCAGAAATCCAAGAATGTGATCTACGACAAGGAAACATATGTGGGGTGAGGTGTATGAGCCTCTGGTCGACGATCAATGGCCACACAACCCCCATTTTGCCGAAATAGCAATGAATGACCATTTTCAATAATACCGAAGGCTAACACGTACGAGTTTTTAACCAAGAAATGGTTTCCACCAGAAATCCAAGAATGTAATCTATGGCAAGGAAACATATGTGGGGTGAGGTTTATGAGCCTCTAGTCGATGATAAATGCCACACAACCCCCATTTTTTATGAAATAGCCATGAGCGACCTTGAAAATAGCCATGAGCGACCATTTTCAATAATACTAGAGGATAACACCTAGGGATTTTAGACCAAGAAATGGTCTCCACCAGAAATCCAAGAATGTGATCTATGGCAAGGAAACATATGTGGGGTGAGGTGTGATGAGCGTCTGGTCGATGATCAATGGCCACACAACCCCCATTTTTGTCGAAAATAGCCTGAACGACCATTTTCAATAATACCGAAGGCTAACACCTACGGATTTTTGACCAAGAATTGGTCTCCACCAGAAATCCAAGAATGTGATCTATGGCAAGGAAACATATGTGGGGTGAGGTGTATGAGCCTCTGGTCGACGATCAATGGCCACACAACCCTAATTTTTGTCGAAAATAGCCATGAACAACCATTTTCAATGACACTGAAGGCTAACACCTACGGATTTTTGACCAAGAAATGGTCTCCACCATAAATCCAAGAATGTGATCTATGGCTAGGAAACATATGTGTAGTGAGGTGTATGAGCCTCTGGTCGAAGATCAATGGCCACACAACCCCCATTTTTGTCGAAAATAGCCATGAATGACCATTTTCAAAAATACCAAAGCTAACACGTACGGATTTTTGACCAAGAAATGGTCTCCACCAGAAATCCAAGAATGTGATCTATGGCAAGGAAACATATGTGGGGTGAGGTGTACGAGCCTCTGGTCGATAATGAATGGCCACACAACCCCCATTTTGCCGAAAATAGCCATGAACGACCATTTTCAATAATACCGAAGGCTAACACGTACGAGTTTTTAACCAAGAAATGGTCTCCACCAGAAATCCAAGAATGTGATCTATGGCAAGGAAACATATGTGGGGCGAGGTTTATGAGCCTCTAGTCGATGATAAATGGCCACACAACCCCCATTTTTTATGAAAATAGCCATGAGCGACCTTGAAAATAGCCATGAGCGACCATTTTCAATAATACTAGAGGCTAACACCTATGGATTTTAGACCAAGAAATGGTCTCCACCAGAAATCCAAGAATGTGATCTATGGCAAGGAAACATATGTGGGGTGAGGTGTATGAGCGTCTGGTCGATGATCAATGGCCACACAACCCCCATTTTTGTCGAAAATAGCCATGAACGACCATTTTCAATAATACCGAAGGCTAACACCTACAGATTTTTGACCAAGAAATGGTCTCCACCAGAAATCCAAGAATGTGATCTATCGCAAGGAAACATATGTGGGGTGAGGTGTATGAGCCTCTGGTCGATGATCAATGGCCACACAACCCCCATTTTTGTCGAAAATAGCCATGAACGACCATTTTCAATAATACCGAAGGCTAACACCTACGGATTTTTGACCAAGAAATGGTCTCCACCAGAAATCCAAGAATGTGATCTATGGCAAGGAAACATATGTGGGGTGAGGTGTATGAGCGTCTGGTCGATGATCAATGGCCACACAACCCCCATTTTTGTCGAAAATAGCCATGAATGACCATTTACAATAATACTGAAGGCTAACACCTACGGATTTTTGACCAAGAAATGGTCTCCACCAGAAATCCAAAAATGTGATCTATGGAAGGAAACATATGTGGGGTGAGGTGTACGAGCCTCTGGTCGATGATCAATGGCCACAGAACCCCCATTTTGCCGAAAATAGCCATGAACGACCATTTTCAATAATACCGAAGGCTAACACGTACGAGTTTTTGACCAAGAAATGGTCTCCACCAAAAATCCAAGAATGTGATCTATGGCAAGGAAACATATGTGGGGTGAGGTGTATGAGCGTCTGGTCGATGATCAATGGCCACACAACCCCCATTTTGTCGAAAATAGCCATGAATGACCATTTACAATAATACCGAAGGATAACACCTACGGATTTTTGACCAAGAAATGGTCTCCACCAGAAATCCAAGAATGTGATCTATGGCAAGGAAACATATGTGGGGTGAGGTGTATGAGCCTCTGGTCGACGATCAATGGCCACACAACCCTAATTTTTGTCGAAAATAGCCATGAACGACCATTTTCAATGACACTGAAGGCTAACACCTACGGATTCTTGACCAAGAAATGGTCTCCACCATAAATCCAAGAATGTGATCTATGGCAAGGGAACATATGTGGGGTGAGGTGTATGAGCCTCTGGTCGATGATCAATGGCCACACAACCCCCATTTTTGTCGAAAATAGCCATGAATGACCATTTACAATAATACCGAAGGCTAACACCTACGCATTTTTGACCAAGAAATGGTCTCCACCAGAAATCCAAGAATGTGATCTATGGCAAGGAAACATATGTGGGGTGAGGTGTATGAGCCTCTGGTCGATGATCAATGGCCACACAACCCCCATTTTTGTCGAAAATAGCCATGAACGACCATTTTCAATAATATCGAAGGCTAACACCTACGGATTTTTGACCAAGAAATGGTCTCCACCAGAAATCCAAGAATGTGATCTACGACAAGGAAACATATGTGGGGTGAGGTGTATGAGCCTCTGGTCGACGATCAATGGCCACACAACCCCCATTTTGCCGAAAATAGCCATGAATGACCATTTTCAATAATACCGAAGGCTAACACGTACGAGTTTTTAACCAAGAAATGGTTTCCACCAGAAATCCAAGAATGTTAATCTATGGCAAGGAAACATATGTGGGGTGAGGTTTATGAGCCTCTAGTCGATGATCAATGGCCACACAACCCCCATTTTTTATGAAAATAGCCATGAGCGACCTTGAAAATAGCCATATGAGCGACCATTTTCAATAATACTAGAGGCTAACACCTACGGATTTTAGACCAAGAAATGGTCTCCACCAGAAATCAAAGAATGTGATCTATGGCAAGGAAACATATGTGGGGGTGAGGTGTATGAGCGTCTGGTCGATGATCAATGGCCACACAACCCCCATTTTTGTCGAAAATAGCCATGAACGACCATTTTCAATAATACCGAAGCTAACCCCTACAGATTTTGACCAAGAAATGGTCTCCACCAATAATCCAAGAATGTGATTTATGGCAAAGAAACATATGTGGGGTGAGGTGTATGAGCCTCTGGGCGACGATCAATGGCCACACAACCCTAATTTTGCCGAAAATAGCCATGAATGACCATTTTCAATAATACCGAAGGCTAACACGTACGAGTTTTTAACCAAGAAATGGCTTCCACCAGAAATCCAAGAATGTAATCTATGGCAAGGAAACATATGTGGGGTGAGGTGTATGAGCCTCTGGTCGACCGATCAATGGCCACACAACCCTAATTTTGCCGAAAATAGCCATGAATGACCATTTTCAATAATACCGAAGGCTAACACGTACGAGTTTTTAACCAAGAAATGGCTTCCACCAGAAATCCAAGAATGTAATCTATGGCAAGGAAACATATGTGGGGTGAGGTGTATGAGCGTCTGGTCGATGATCAATGGCCACACAACCCCCATTTTTGTCGAAAATAGCCATGAACGACCATTTCAATAATACCGAAGGCTAACACCTACGGATTTTTGACCAAGAAATGGTCTCCACCAGAAATCCAAGAATGAGATCTATGGCAAGGAAACATATGTGGGGTGAGGTGTATGAGCCTCTGGTCGACGATCAATGGCCACACAACCCTAATTTTTTGTCGAAAATAGCCATGAACGACCATTTTCAATGACACTGAAGGCTAACACCTACGGATTTTTGACCAAGAAATGGTCTCCACCATAAATCCAAGAATGTGATCTATGGCAAGGAAACATATGGTGTAGTGAGGTGTATGAGCCTCTGGTCGAAGATCAATGGCCACACACCCCCATTTTTGTCGAAAATAGCCATGAATGACCATTTTCAAAAATACCAAAGGCTAACACATTCGGATTTTTGCCCAAGAAATGGTCTCCACCAGAAATCCAAGAATTGTGATCTATGGCAAGGAAACATATGTGGGGTGAGGTGTACGAGCCTCTGGTCGATGATCAATGGCCACAGAACCCCCATTTTGTCGAAAATAGCCATGAATGACCATTTTTCAATAATACCGAAGGCTAACACCGTACGAGTTTTTAACCAAGAAATGGTCTCCACCAAAAATCCAAGAATGTGATCTATGGCAAGGAAACATATGAGGGTGAGATTTATGAGCCTCTAGTCGATGATAAATGGCCACACAACCCCCATTTTTTATGAAAATAGCCATGAACGACCATTTTCAATAATATTAGAGGCTAGACCTACGGATTTTTGACCAAGAAATGGTCTCCCACCAGAAATCTAAGAATGTGATCTATGGCAAGGAAACATATGTGGGGTGAGGTGTATGAGCCTCTGGTCGATGATCAATGGCCACACAACCAACATTGTTGTCGAAAATAGCCATGAATGACCATTTACCAATAATACCGAAGGCTAACACCTACGGATTTTTGACCAAGAAATGGTCTCCACCAGAAATCCAAGAATGTGATCTATGGCAAGGAAACATATGTGGGGTGAGGTGTATGAGCCTCTGTCGATGATCAATGCCACACAAACCCCCATTTTTGTCGAAAATAGCCATGAACGACCATTTTCAATAATATCGACGGCTAACACCTACGGATTTTGACCAAGAAATGGTCTCCACCAGAAATCCAAGAATGTGATCTACGACCAAGGAACATTTGTGGGGTGAGGTGTATGAGCCTCTGGTCGACGATCAATGTCCACACAACCCCCATTTTGCCGAAAATAGCCATGAATGACCATTTTCAATAATACCGAGGCTAACACGTACAGAGTTTTTAACCAAGAAATGGCTTCCACCAGAAATCCAAGAATGTAATTCTATGGCAAGGAAACATATGTGGGGTGAGGTTTATGACCTCTAGTCGATGATAAATGGCCACACAACCCCCATTTTTTATTGAAAATAGCCATGAGCGAGCCTTGAAAATAGCCATGAGCGACCATTTTCAATAATACTAGAGGCTAACACCTACGGATTTTAGACCAAGAAATGGTCTCCACTAGAAATCCAAGAATGTGATCTACGACAAGGAAACATATGTGGTGTGATTTGTATGAGCCTCTGGTCGATGATCAATGGCCACACAACCCCCATTTTGCTGAAAATAGCCATGAATGACCATTTTCAATAATACCGAAGGCTAACACGTACGAGTTTTTAACCAAGAAATGGCTTCCACCAGAAATCCAAGAATGTAATCTATGGAAAGGAAACATATGTGGGGTGAGGTTTATGAGCCTCTAGTCGATGATAATGGCCACACAACCCCCATTTTTTATGAAAAATAGCCATGAGCAGACCTTGAAAATAGCCATGAGCGACCATTTTCAATAATACTAGAGGCTAACACCTACGGATTTTAGACCAAGAAATGGTCTCCACCAGAAATCCAAGAATGTGATCTATTGGCAAGGAAACATATGTGGGGTGAGGTGTATGAGCGTCTGGTCGATGATCAATGGACACACAACCCCCATTTTTGTCCGAAAATAGCCATGAACGACCATTTTCAATAATACAGAAGGCTAACCCTACGGAGTTTTGACCAAGAAATGGTCTCCACCAATAATCCAAGAATGTGATTTATGGCAAAGAAACATATGTGGGGTGAGGTGTATGAGCCTCTGGTCGACGATCAATGGCCACACAACCCTAATTTTTGTCGAAATAGCCATGAACGACCATTTTCAATGACACTGAAGGCTAACACCTACGGATTTTTGACCAAGAAATGGTCTCCACCATAAATCCAAGAATGTGATCTATGGCAAGGAAACATATGTGTAGAGTAGGTGTATGAGCCTCTGGTCGAAGATCAAATGGCCACACAACCCCCATTTTTGTCGAAAATAGCCATGAATGACCATTTTCAAAAATACCAAAGGCTAACACGTACGGATTTTTGACCAAGAAATGGTCTCCACCAGAAATCCAAGAATGTGATCTATGGCAAGGAAACATATGTGGGGTGAGGTGTAACGAGCCTTTGGTCGATGATCAATGGCCACACACCCCCATTTTGCCGAAAATAGCCATGAACGACCATTTTCAATAATACCGAAGGCTAACACGTACGAGTTTTTAACCAAGAAATGGTCTCCACCAGAAATCCAAGAATGTGATCTATGGCAATGAAACATATGTGGGGTGAGGTTTATGAGCCTCTAGTCGATGATAAATGGCCACACCAACCCCCCATTTTTTATGAAAATAGCCATTGAGCGACCTTGGAAAAATAGCCATGAACGACCATTTTCAATAATACGAAGGCTAACACCTACGGATTTTTGACCAAGAAATGGTCTCCACCAGAAATCCAAGAATGTGATCTATGGCAAGGAAACATATGTGGGGTGAGGTGTATGAGCCTCTGGTCGACGATCAATGGCCACACAACCCCCATTTTTGTCGAAAATAGCCATGAACGACCATTTTCAATAATACCGAAGGCTAACACCTACGGATTTTTGACCAAGAAATGGTCTCCACCAGAAATCCAAGAATGTGATCTATGGCAAGGAAACATATGTGGGGTGAGGTGTATGAGCCTCTGGTCGATGATCAATGGCCACACAACCCCCATTTTTGTCGAAAATAGCCATGAACGACCATTTTCAATAATACCAAGGCTAACACCTACGGATTTTTGACCAAGAAATGGTCTCCACCAGAAATCCAAGAATGTGATCTATGGCAAGGAAACATATGTGGGGTGAGGTGTATGAGCCTCTGGTCGATGATCAATGGCCACACAACCCCCATTTTTGTCGAAAATAGCCATGAACGACCATTTTCAATAATACCGAAGGCTAACACCTACGGATTTTTGACCAAGAAATGGTCTCCACCAGAAATCCAAGAATGTGATCTATGGCAAGGAAACATATGTGGGGTGAGGTGTATGAGCCTCTGGTCGATGATCAATGGCCACACAACCCCCATTTTTGTCGAAAATAGCCATGAACGACCATTTTCAATAATATAAGGCTAACACCTACGGATTTTTGACCAAGAAATGGTCTCCACCAGAAATCCAAGAATGTGATCTATGGCAAGGAAACATATGTGGGGTGAGGTGTATGAGCCTCTGGTCGATGATCAATGGCCACACAACCCCCATTTTGTCGAAAATAGCCATGAATGACCATTTTCAATAATACCGAAGGCTAACACCTACGGATTTTTGACCAAGAAATGGTCTCCACCAGAAATCCAAGAATGTGATCTATGGCAAGGAAACATATGTGGGGTGAGGTGTATGAGCCTCTGGTCGATGATCAATGGCCACACAACCCCCATTTTTGTCGAAAATAGCCATGAACGACCATTTTCAATAATACCGAAGGCTAACACCTACGGATTTTTGACCAAGAAATGGTCTCCACCAGAAATCCAAGAATGTGATCTATGGCAAGGAAACATATGTGGGGTGAGGTGTATGAGCCTCTGGTCGATGATCAATGGCCACACAACCCCCATTTTTGTCGAAAATAGCCATGAACGACCATTTTCAATAATAGAAGGCTAACACCTACGGATTTTTGACCAAGAAATGGTCTCCACCAGAAATCCAAGAATGTGATCTATGGCAAGGAAACATATGTGGGGTGAGGTGTATGAGCCTCTGGTCGATGATCAATGGCCACACAACCCCCATTTTTGTCGAAAATAGCCATGAATGACCATTTTCAATAATACCGAAGGCTAACACCTACGGATTTTTGACCAAGAAATGGTCTCCACCAGAAATCCAAGAATGTGATCTATGGCAAGGAAACATATGTGGGGTGAGGTGTATGAGCCTCTGGTCGATGATCAATGGCCACACAACCCCCATTTTTTTTGAAAATAGCCATGACGACCATTTTCAATAATACGAAGGCTAACACCTACGGATTTTTGACCAAGAAATGGTCTCCACCAGAAATCCAAGAATGTGATCTATGGCAAGGAAACATATGTGGGGTGAGGTGTATGAGCCTCTGGTCGATGATCAATGGCCACACAACCCCCATTTTTGTCGAAAATAGCCATGAATGACCATTTTCAATAATACCGAAGGCTAACACCTACGGATTTTTGACCAAGAAATGGTCTCCACCAGAAATCCAAGAATGTGATCTATGGCAAGGAAACATATGTGGGGTGAGGTGTATGAGCCTCTGGTCGATGATCAATGGCCACACAACCCCCATTTTTGTCGAAAATAGCCATGAACGACCATTTTCAATAATATCGAAGGCTAACACCTACGGATTTTTGACCAAGAAATGGTCTCCACCAGAAATCCAAGAATGTGATCTATGGCAAGGAAACATATGTGGGGTGAGGTGTATGAGCCTCTGGTCGATGATCAATGGCCACACAACCCCCATTTTTGTCGAAAATAGCCATGAATGACCATTTTCAATAATACCGAAGGCTAACACCTACGGATTTTTGACCAAGAAATGGTCTCCACCAGAAATCCAAGAATGTGATCTATGGCAAGGAAACATATGTGGGGTGAGGTGTATGAGCCTCTGGTCGATGATCAATGGCCACACAACCCCCATTTTGTCGAAAATAGCCATGAATGACCATTTTCAATAATACCGAAGGCTAACACCTACGGATTTTTGACCAAGAAATGGTCTCCACCAGAAATCCAAGAATGTGATCTATGGCAAGGAAACATATGTGGGGTGAGGTGTATGAGCCTCTGGTCGATGATCAATGGCCACACAACCCCCATTTTTTGCCGAAAATAGCCATGAACGACCATTTTCAATAATACGAAGGCTAACACCTACGGATTTTGACCAAGAAATGGTCTCCACCAGAAATCCAAGAATGTGATCTATGGCAAGGAAACATATGTGGGGTGAGGTGTATGAGCCTCTGGTCGATGATCAATGGCCACACAACCCCCATTTTGCGAAAATAGCCATGAACGACCATTTTCAATAATACCGAAGGCTAACACCTACGGATTTTTGACCAAGAAATGGTCTCCACCAGAAATCCAAGAATGTGATCTATGGCAAGGAAACATATGTGGGGTGAGGTGTATGAGCCTCTGGTCGATGATCAATGGCCACACAACCCCCATTTTTGTCGAAAATAGCCATGAACGACCATTTTCAATAATACGAAGGCTAACACCTACGGATTTTTGACCAAGAAATGGTCTCCACCAGAAATCCAAGAATGTGATCTATGGCAAGGAAACATATGTGGGGTGAGGTGTATGAGCCTCTGGTCGATGATCAATGGCCACACAACCCCCATTTTTGTCGAAAATAGCCATGAACGACCATTTTCAATAATACCGAAGGCTAACACCTACGGATTTTTGACCAAGAAATGGTCTCCACCAGAAATCCAAGAATGTGATCTATGGCAAGGAAACATATGTGGGGTGAGGTGTATGAGCCTCTGGTCGATGATCAATGGCCACACAACCCCCATTTTTGTCGAAAATAGCCATGAACGACCATTTTCAATAATACGAAGGCTAACACCTACGGATTTTTGACCAAGAAATGGTCTCCACCAGAAATCCAAGAATGTGATCTATGGCAAGGAAACATATGTGGGGTGAGGTGTATGAGCCTCTGGTCGATGATCAATGGCCACACAACCCCCATTTTGCCGAAAATAGCCATGAACGACCATTTTCAATAATACCGAAGGCTAACACCTACGGATTTTTACCAAGAAATGGTCTCCACCAGAAATCCAAGAATGTGATCTATGGCAAGGAAACATATGTGGGGTGAGGTGTATGAGCCTCTAGTCGATGATCAATGGCCACACAACCCCCATTTTTGTCGAAAATAGCCATGAATGACCATTTTCAATAATACCAAGGCTAACACCTACGGATTTTAGACCAAGAAATGGTCTCCACCAGAAATCCAAGAATGTGATCTATGGCAAGGAAACATATGTGGGGTGAGGTGTATGAGCCTCTGGTCGATGATCAATGGCCACACAACCCCCATTTTGTCGAAAATAGCCATGAACGACCATTTTCAATAATACCGAAGGCTAACACCTACGGATTTTTGACCAAGAAATGGTCTCCACCAGAAATCCAAGAATGTGATCTATGGCAAGGAAACATATGTGGGGTGAGGTGTATGAGCCTCTGGTCGATGATCAATGGCCACACAACCCCCATTTTTGTCGAAAATAGCCATGAACGACCATTTTCAATAATACCGAAGGCTAACACCTACGGATTTTTGACCAAGAAATGGTCTCCACCAGAAATCCAAGAATGTGATCTATGGCAAGGAAACATATGTGGGGTGAGGTGTATGAGCCTCTGGTCGATGATCAATGGCCACACAACCCCCATTTTTGTCGAAAATAGCCATGAACGACCATTTTCAATAATACCGAAGGCTAACACCTACGGATTTTTGACCAAGAAATGGTCTCCACCAGAAATCCAAGAATGTGATCTATGGCAAGGAAACATATGTGGGGTGAGGTGTATGAGCCTCTGGTCGATGATCAATGGCCACACAACCCCCATTTTTGTCGAAAATAGCCATGAATGACCATTTTCAATAATACCGAAGGCTAACACCTACGGATTTTTGACCAAGAAATGGTCTCCACCAGAAATCCAAGAATGTGATCTATGGCAAGGAAACATATGTGGGGTGAGGTGTATGAGCCTCTGGTCGACGATCAATGGCCACACAACCCCCATTTTGCCGAAAATAGCCATGAATGACCATTTTCAATAATACCGAAGGCTAACACCTACGGATTTTTGACCAAGAAATGGTCTCCACCAGAAATCCAAGAATGTGATCTATGGCAAGGAAACATATGTGGGGTGAGGTGTATGAGCCTCTGGTCGATGATCAATGGCCACACAACCCCCATTTTTTTGAAAATAGTCGAAAATAGCCATGAGCGACCATTTTCAATAATACGAAGGCTAACACCTACGGATTTTTGACCAAGAAATGGTCTCCACCAGAAATCCAAGAATGTGATCTATGGCAAGGAAACATATGTGGGGTGAGGTGTATGAGCTCTGGTCGATGATCAATGGCCACACAACCCCCATTTTTGTCGAAAATAGCCATGAATGACCATTTTCAATAATACGAAGGCTAACACCTACGGATTTTTGACCAAGAAATGGTCTCCACCAGAAATCCAAGAATGTGATCTATGGCAAGGAAACATATGTGGGGTGAGGTGTATGAGCCTCTGGTCGATGATCAATGGCCACACAACCCCCATTTTTGTCGAAAATAGCCATGAATGACCATTTTCAATAATACCGAAGGCTAACACTACGGATTTTTGACCAAGAAATGGTCTCCACCAGAAATCCAAGAATGTGATCTATGGCAAGGAAACATATGTGGGGTGAGGTGTATGAGCCTCTGGTCGATGATCAATGGCCACACAACCCCCATTTTGAAAATAGCCATGAATGACCATTTTCAATAATACCGAAGGCTAACACTACGGATTTTTGACCAAGAAATGGTCTCCACCAGAAATCCAAGAATGTGATCTATGGCAAGGAAACATATGTGGGGTGAGGTGTATGAGCCTCTAGTCGATGATCAATGGCCACACAACCCCCATTTTTTGAAAATAGCCGAAAATAGCCATGAGCGACCATTTTCAATAATACGAGGCTAACACCTACGGATTTTGACCAAGAAATGGTCTCCACCAGAAATCCAAGAATGTGATCTATGGCAAGGAAACATATGTGGGGTGAGGTGTATGAGCTCTGGTCGATGATCAATGGCCACACAACCCCCATTTTGTCGAAAATAGCCATGAACGACCATTTTCAATAATACCGAAGGCTAACACCTACGGATTTTTGACCAAGAAATGGTCTCCACCAGAAATCCAAGAATGTGATCTATGGCAAGGAAACATATGTGGGGTGAGGTGTATGAGCCTCTGGTCGATGATCAATGGCCACACAACCCCCATTTTTATTTTGAGCGACCTTGAAAATAGCCATGAGCGACCATTTTCAATAATACTAGAGGCTAACACCTACGGATTTTAGACCAAGAAATGGTCTCCACCAGAAATCCAAGAATGTGATCTATGGCAAGGAAACATATGTGGGGTGAGGTGTATGAGCGTCTGGTCGATGATCAATGGCCACACAACCCCCATTTTTGTCGAAAATAGCCATGAACGACCATTTTCAATAATACCGAAGGCTAACACCTACGGATTTTTGACCAAGAAATGGTCTCCACCAGAAATCCAAGAATGTGATCTATGGCAAGGAAACATATGTGGGGTGAGGTGTATGAGCCTCTGGTCGATGATCAATGGCCACACAACCCCCATTTTTGTCGAAAATAGCCATGAACGACCATTTTCAATAATATCGAAGGCTAACACCTACGGATTTTTGACCAAGAAATGGTCTCCACCAGAAATCCAAGAATGTGATCTATGGCAAGGAAACATATGTGGGGTGAGGTGTATGAGCCTCTGGTCGACGATCAATGGCCACACAACCCCCATTTTGCCGAAAATAGCCATGAATGACCATTTTCAATAATACCGAAGGCTAACACCTACGGATTTTTGACCAAGAAATGGTCTCCACCAGAAATCCAAGAATGTGATCTATGGCAAGGAAACATATGTGGGGTGAGGTGTATGAGCCTCTGGTCGATGATCAATGGCCACACAACCCCCATTTTTGTCGAAAATAGCCATGAATGACCATTTTCAATAATACCGAAGGCTAACACCTACGGATTTTTGACCAAGAAATGGTCTCCACCAGAAATCCAAGAATGTGATCTATGGCAAGGAAACATATGTGGGGTGAGGTGTATGAGCCTCTGGTCGATGATCAATGGCCACACAACCCCCATTTTGAAAATAGCCATGAATGAGCGACCATTTTCAATAATACGAAGGCTAACACCTACGGATTTTGACCAAGAAATGGTCTCCACCAGAAATCCAAGAATGTGATCTATGGCAAGGAAACATATGTGGGGTGAGGTGTATGAGCCTCTGGTCGATGATCAATGGCCACACAACCCCCATTTTTGTCGAAAATAGCCATGAACGACCATTTTCAATAATATCGAAGGCTAACACCTACGGATTTTTGACCAAGAAATGGTCTCCACCAGAAATCCAAGAATGTGATCTATGGCAAGGAAACATATGTGGGGTGAGGTGTATGAGCGTCTGGTCGATGATCAATGGCCACACAACCCCCATTTTTGTCGAAAATAGCCATGAACGACCATTTTCAATAATACCGAAGGCTAACACCTACGGATTTTTACCAAGAAATGGTCTCCACCAGAAATCCAAGAATGTGATCTATGGCAAGGAAACATATGTGGGGTGAGGTGTATGAGCCTGGTCGATGATCAATGGCCACACAACCCCCATTTTGTCGAAAATAGCCATGAACGACCATTTTCAATAATATCGAAGGCTAACACCTACGGATTTTTGACCAAGAAATGGTCTCCACCAGAAATCCAAGAATGTGATCTATGGCAAGGAAACATATGTGGGGTGAGGTGTATGAGCCTCTGGTCGATGATCAATGGCCACACAACCCCCATTTTGTCGAAAATAGCCATGAATGACCATTTTCAATAATATCGAAGGCTAACACCTACGGATTTTTGACCAAGAAATGGTCTCCACCAGAAATCCAAGAATGTGATCTACGACAAGGAAACATATGTGGGGTGAGGTGTATGAGCCTCTGGTCGACGATCAATGGCCACGCAACCCCCATTTTGCCTCATACACCTCACCCCATATATGTTTCCTTGCCATAGATCATTCTTGGATTTCTGGTGGAGACCATTTCTTGGTAAAAAATCCGTAGGTGTTAGCCTTCGGTATTATTGAAAATGGTCGTTCATGGTTATTTTCGACAAAAATGGGGGTTGTGTGGCCATTGATCATCGACCAGACGCTCATACACCTCACCCCACATATGTTTCCTTGCCATAGATCACATTCTTGGATTTCTGGTGGAGACCATTTCTTGGTCAAAAATCCGTAGGTGTTAGCCTTCGATATTATTGAAAATGGTCATTCATGGCTATTTTCGACAAAAATGGGGGTTGTGTGGCCATTGATCATCGACCAGACGCTCATACACCTCACCCCACATATGTTTCCTTGCCATAGATCACATTCTTGGATTTCTGGTGGAGACCATTTCTTGGTCTAAAATCCGTAGGTGTTAGCCTCTAGTATTATTGAAAATGGTCGCTCATGGCTATTTTCAAGGTCGCTCATGGCTATTTTCATAAAAAATTGGGGTTATGTGGCCATTTATCATCGACTAGAGGCTCATAAACCTCACCCCACATATGTTTCCTTGCCATAGATTACATTCTTGGATTTCTGGTGGAAACCATTTCTTGGTTAAAAACTCGTACGTGTTAGCCTTCAGTATTATTGAAAATGGTCATTCATGGCTATTTTCGGCAAAATGGGGGTTGTGTGGCCATTGATCGTCGACCAGAGGCTCATACACCTCACCCCACATATGTTTCCTTGTCGTAGATCACATTCTTGGATTTCTGGTGGAGACCATTTCTTGGTCAAAATCCGTAGGTGTTAGCCTTCGATATTATTGAAAATGGTCATTCATGGCTATTTTCGGCAAAATGGGGGTTGTGTGGCCATTGATCGTCGACCAGAGGCTCATACACCTCACCCCACATATGTTTCCTTGTCGTAGATCACATTCTTGGATTTCTGGTGGAGACCATTTCTTGGTCAAAAATCTGTAGGTGTTAGCCTTCGATATTATTGAAAATGGTCGTTCATGGTTATTTTCGACAAAAATGGGGGTTGTGTGGCCATTGATCATCGACCAGAGGCTCATACACCTCACCCCACATATGTTTCCTTGCCATAGATCACATTCTTGGATTTCTGGTGGAAACCATTTCTTGGTCAAAAATCCGTAGGTGTTAGCCTTCGGTATTATTGAAAATGGTCGTTCAAGGCAATTTTCGACAAAAATGGGGGTTGTGTGGCCATTGATCATCGACCAGACGCTCATACACCTCACCCCACATATGTTTCCTTGCCATAGATCACATTCTTGGATTTCTGGTGGAGACCATTTCTTGGTCTAAAATCCGTAGGTGTTAGCCTCTAGTATTATTGAAAATGGTCGCTCATGGCTATTTTCAAGGTCGCTCATGGCTATTTTCATAAAAAATGGGGGTTGTGTGGCCATTGATCGTCGACCAGAGGCACATACACCTCACCCCACATATGTTTCCTTGCCATAGATCACATTCTTGGATTTCTGGTGGAGACCATTTCTTGGTCAAAAAACCGTAGGTGTTAGCCTTCGGTATTATTGAAAATGGTCGTTCATGGCTATTTTCGACAAAAATGGGGGTTGTGTGGCCATTGATCATCGACCAGACGCTCATACACCTCACCCCACATATGTTTCCTTGCCATAGATCACATTCTTGGATTTCTGGTGGAGACCATTTCTTGGTCAAAAATCCGTAGGTGTTAGCCTTCGATATTATTGAAAATGGTCATTCATGGCTATTTTCGACAAAAATGGGGGTTGTGTGGCCATTGATCATCGACCAGACGCTCATACACCTCACCCCACATATGTTTCCTTGCCATAGATCACATTCTTGGATTTCTGGTGGAGACCATTTCTTGGTCTAAAATCCGTAGGTGTTAGCCTCTAGTATTATTGAAAATGGTCGCTCATGGCTATTTTCAAGGTCGCTCATGGCTATTTTCATAAAAAATGGGGGTTATGTGGCCATTTATCATCGACTAGAGGCTCATAAACCTCACCCCACATATGTTTCCTTGCCATAGATTACATTCTTGGATTTCTGGTGGAAACCATTTCTTGGTTAAAAACTCGTACGTGTTAGCCTTCGGTATTATTGAAAATGGTCATTCATGGCTATTTTCGGCAAAATGGGGGTTGTGTGGCCATTGATCGTCGACCAGAGGCTCATACACCTCACCCCACATATGTTTCCTTGTCGTAGATCACATTCTTGGATTTCTGGTGGAGACCATTTCTTGGTCAAAAATCCGTAGGTGTTAGCCTTCGATATTATTGAAAATGGTCATTCATGGCTATTTTCGGCAAAATGGGGGTTGTGTGGCCATTGATCGTCGACCAGAGGCTCATACACCTCACCCCACATATGTTTCCTTGTCGTAGATCACATTCTTGGATTTCTGGTGGAGACCATTTCTTGGTCAAAAATCCGTAGGTGTTAGCCTTCGATATTATTGAAAATGGTCGTTCATGGCTATTTTCGACAAAAATGGGGGTTGTGTGGCCATTGATCATCGACCAGAGGCTCATACACCTCACCCCACATATGTTTCCTTGCCATAGATCACATTCTTGGATTTCTGGTGGAAACCATTTCTTGGTCAAAAATCCGTAGGTGTTAGCCTTCGGTATTATTGAAAATGGTCGTTCAAGGCAATTTTCGACAAAAATGGGGGTTGTGTGGCCATTGATCATCGACCAGACGCTCATACACCTCACCCACATATGTTTCCTTGCCATAGATCACATTCTTGGGATTTCTGGTGGAGACCATTTCTTGGTCTAAAAATCCGTAGGTGTTAGCCTCTAGTATTATTGAAAATGGTCGCTCATGGCTATTTTCAAGGTCGCTCATGGCTATTTTCATAAAAAATGGGGGTTGTGTGGCCATTGATCGTCGACCAGAGGCACATTACACCTCACCCCACATATGTTTCCCTTGCCATAGATCACATTCTTGGATTTCTGGTGGAGACCATTTCTTGGTCAAAAATCGTAGGTGTTAGCCTTCGTATTATTGAAAATGGTCGTTCATGGCTATTTTCGACAAAAATGGGGGTTGTGTGGCCATTGATCATCGACCAGACGCTCATACACCTCACCCACATATGTTTCCTTGCCATAGATCACATTCTTGGATTTCTGGTGGAGACCATTTCTTGGTCTAAAATCCGTAGGTGTTAGCCTCTAGTATTATTGAAATGGTCGCTCATGGCTATTTTCAAGCGATCATGGCTATTTTCATAAAAAATGGGGGTTATGTGGCCATTATCATCGACTAGAGGCTCATAAACCTCACCCCGACATATGTTTCCTTGCCATAGATTACATTCTTGGATTTCTGGTGGAAACCATTTCTTGGTTAAAAACTCGTACGTGTTAGCCTTCGGTATTATTGAAAATGGTCATTCATGGCTATTTTTGGCAAAATGGGGGTTGTGTGGCCATTGATCAGTCGACCAGAGGCTCAGTACACCTCACCCCACATATGTTTCCTTGTCATAGATCACATTCTTGGATTCTGGTGGAGACCATTTCTTGGTCAAAAATCCGTAGGTGTTAGCCTTGGATATTATTGAAAATGGATCATTCATGGCTATTTTCGACAAAAATGGGGGTTGTGTGGCCATTGATCCGTCGACCTAGAGGCTCATACACCTCACCCCACATATGTTTCCTTGCCATAGATCACATTCTTGGATTTCTGGTGGAGACCATTTCTTGGTCAAAAATCCGTAGGTGTTAGCCTTCGGTATTATTGAAAATGGTCATTCATGGCTATTTTCGACAAAAATGGGGTTGTGTGGCCATTGATCATCGACCAGGACGCTCATACACCTCACCCCACATATGTTTCCTTGCCATAGATCAGATTCTTGGATTTCTGGTGGAGGACCATTTCTTGGTCTAAAATCCGTAGGTGTTAGCCTCTAGTATTATTGAAAATGGTCGCTCATGGCTATTTTCAAGGTCGCTCATGGCTATTTTTCATAAAAAATGGAGCTTGTGTGGCCATTTATCATCGACTAGAGGCTCATAAACCTCACCCCACATATGTTTCCTTGCCATAGATTACATTCTTGGATTTCTGGTGGAGACCATTTCTTGGTTAAAAACTCGTACGTGTTAGCCTTCAGTATTATTGAAAATGGTCATTCATGGCTATTTTCGGCAAAATGGGGGTTGTGTGGCCATTGATCGTCGACCAGAGGCTCATACACCTCACCCCACATATGTTTCCTTGCCATAGATCATATTCTTGGATTTCTGGTGGAGACCATTTCTTGGTCAAAAATCCGTAGGTGTTAGCCTTTGGTATTTTTGTAAATGGTCATTCATGGCTATTTTCGACAAAAATGGGGGTTGTGTGGCCATTGATCATCGACCAGAGGCTCATACACCTCACTACACATATGTTTCCCTTGTCATAGATCACATTCTTGGATTTATGGTGGAGACCATTTCTTGGTCAAAAATCCGTAGGTGTTAGCCTTCAATGTCATTGAAAATGGTCGATCATGGCTATTTTCGACAAAAATTAGGGTTGTGTGGCCATTGATCGTCGACCAGAGGCTCATACACCTCACCCCACATATGTTTCCTTGCCATAGATCACATTCTTGGATTTCTGGTGGAGACCATTTCTTGGTCAAAATCCGTAGGTGTTAGCCTTCGGTATTATTGAAAATGGTCGTTCATTGGCTATTTTCGACAAAAATGGGGGTTGTGTGGCCATTGATCATCGACCAGACGCTCATACACCTCACCCCACATATGTTCCTTGCCATAGATCATATTCTTGGATTTCTGGTGCAGACCATTTCTTGGTTAAAAACTCGTACGTGTTAGCCTTCGGTATTATTGAAAATGGTCATTCATGGCTATTTTCGGCAAAATGGCGGTTGTGTGGCCATTGATCATCGACCAGAGGCTCGTACACCTCACCCCACATATGTTTCCTTGCCATAGATCACATTCTTGGATTTCTGGTGGAGACCATTTCTTGGTTAAAAATCCGTACGTGTTTAGCCTTTGGTATTTTGAAAATGGTCATTCATGGCTATTTTCGACAAAAATGGGGGTTGTGTGGCCATTGATCATCGACTAGAGGCTCATACACCTCACCCCACATATGTTTCCTTGCCATAGATCACATTCTTGGATTTCTGGTGGAGACCATTTCTTGGTAAAAAATCCGTAGGTGTTAGCCTTCGGTATTATTGAAAATGGTCGTTCATGGCTATTTTCGACAAAAATGGGGGTTGTGTGGCCATTGATCATCGACCAGACGCTCATACACCTCACCCCACATATGTTTCCTTGCCATAGATCACATTCTTGGATTTCTGGTGGAGACCATTTCTTGGTCTAAAATCCGTAGGTGTTAGCCTCTAGTATTATTGAAAATGGTCGCTCATGGATATTTCAAGGTCGCTCATGGCTATTTTCATAAAAAATGGGGGTTGTGTGGCCATTTATCATCGACTAGAGGCTCATAACCTCACCCCACATATGTTTCATTGCCATAGATTACATTCTTGGATTTCTGGTGGAAACCATTTCTTGGTTAAAAACTCGTACGTGTTAGCCTTCGGTATTATTGAAAATGGTCATTCATGGCTATTTTCGGCAAAATGGGGGTTGTGTGGCCATTGATCGTCGACCAGAGGCTCATACACCTCACCCCACATATGTTTCCTTGTCGTAGATCACATTCTTGGATTTCTGGTGGAGACCATTTCTTGGTCAAAAATCCGTAGGTGTTAGCCTTCGATATTATTGAAAATGGTCATTCATGGCTATTTTCGGCAAAATGGGGGTTGTGTGGCCATTGATCGTCGACCAGAGGCTCATACACCTCACCCCACATATGTTTCCTTGTCAGTAGATCACATTCTTGGATTTCTGGTGGAGACCATTTCTTGGTCAAAAATCAGTAGGTGTAGCCTTCGATATTATTGAAAATGGTCGTTCATGGCTATTTTCGACAAAAATGGGGGTTGTGTGGCCATTGATCATCGACCAGAGGCTCATACACCTCACCCCACATATGTTTCCTTGCCATAGATCACATTCTTGGATTTCTGGTGGAGACCATTTCTTGGTCAAAAATCCGTAGGTGTTAGCCTTCGGTATTATTGAAAATGGTCGTTCATGGTATTTTTCGACAAAAATGGGGGTTGTGTGGCCATTGATCATCGACCAGACGCTCATACACCTCACCCCACATATGTTTCCTTGCCATAGATCACATTCTTGGATTTCTGGTGGAGACCATTTCTTGGTCTAAAATCCGTAGGTGTTAGCCTCTAGTATTATTGAAAATGGTCGCTCATGGCTATTTTCAAGGTCGCTCATGGCTATTTTCATAAAAAATGGGGGTTGTGTGGCCATTTATCATCGACTAGAGGCTCATAAACCTCACCCCACATATGTTTCCTTGCCATAGATTACATTCTTGGATTTCTGGTGGAAACCATTTCTTGGTTAAAACTCGTACGTGTTAGCCTTCGGTATTATTGAAAATGGTCATTCATGGCTATTTTCGGCAAAATGGGGGTTGTGTGGCCCATGATCGTCGACCAGAGGCTCATACACCTCACCCCACATATGTTTCCTTGTCGTAGATCACATTCTTGGATTTCTGGTGGAGACCATTTCTTGGCTCAAAATCCGTAGGTGTTAGCCTTCGATATTATTGAAAATTGGTTCAGTTCATGGCTATTTTCGGCAAAATGGGGTTGTGTGGCCATTGATCAGTCGACCAGAGGCTCATACACCTCACCCCACATATGTTTCCTTGTCGTAGATCACATTCTTGGATTTCTGGTGGAGACCATTCTTGGTCAAAAATCCAGTAGGTGTTAGCCTTCGATATTATTGAAAATGGTCGTTCATGGCTATTTTCGACAAAATGGGGGTTGTGTGGCCATTGATCATCGACCAGAGGCTCATACACCTCACCCCACATATGTTTCCTTGCCATAGATCACATTCTTGGATTTCTGGTGGAGACCATTTCTTGGTCAAAAATCCGTAGGTGTTAGCCTTCGGTATTATTGAAAATGGTCGTTCATGGCTATTTTCGACAAAAATGGGGGTTGTGTGGCCATTGATCATCGACCAGACGCTCATACACCTCACCCCACATATGTTTCCTTGCCATAGATCACATTCTTGGATTTCTGGTGGAGACCATTTCTTGGTCTAAAATCCGTAGGTGTTAGCCTCTAGTATTATTGAAAATGGTCGCTCATGGCTATTTCAAGGTCGCTCATGGCTATTTTCATAAAAAATGGGGGTTGTGTGGCCATTGATCGTCGACCAGAGGCTCATACACCTCACCCCACATATGTTTCCTTGCCATAGATCACATTCTTGGATTTTTGGTGGAGACCATTTCTTGGTCAAAATTCCGTAGGTGTTAGCCTTCGGTATTATTGAAAATGGTCGTTCATGGCTATTTTCGACAAAAATGGGGGTTGTGTGGCCATTGATCATCGACCAGACGCTCATACACCTCACCCCACATATGTTTCCTTGCCATAGATCACATTCTTGGATTTCTGGTGGAGACCATTTCTTGGTCTAAAATCCGTAGGTGTTAGCCTCTAGTATTATTGAAAATGGTCGCTCATGGCTATTTTCAAGGTCGCTCATGGCTATTTTCATAAAAAATGGGGGTTGTGTGGCCATTTATCATCGACTAGAGGCTCATAAACCTCACCCCACATATGTTTCCTTGCCATAGATTACATTCTTGGATTTCTGGTGGAAACCATTTCTTGGTTAAAAACTCGTACGTGTTAGCCTTCGGTATTATTGAAAATGGTCATTCATGGCTATTTTCGGCAAAATGGGGGTTGTGTGGCCATTGATCGTCGACCAGAGGCTCATACACCTCACCCTACATATGTTTCCTTGTCGTAGATCACATTCTTGATTTCTGGTGGAGACATTTCTTGGTCAAAAATCCGTTAGGTGTTAGCCTCGATATTATTGAAAATGGTTTCGCTAATGGCTATTTTCGACTAAAAATGGGGGTTGTGTGGCCATTGATCATCGACCGAGAGGCTCATACATCTCACCCACATATGTTTCCTTGCATAGATCAATTCTTGATTTTCGGTGGAGACCATTTCTTGGTCAAATCCGTAGGTGTTAGCCTTCGGTATTATTGTAAATGGTCATTCATGGCTATTTTTCGACAAAAAATGGGGGTTGTGTGGCCATTGATCATCGACAGAGGCTCATAACACCTCACCCCCACATATGTTTCCTTGCCATAGATCACATTCTTGGATTTCTGGTGGAGACCATTTCTTGGTCAAAAATCCGTAGGTCTTAGCCTCTAATATTATTGAAAATGGTCGCTCATGGCTATTTTCAAGGTCGCTCATGGCTATTTTCATAAGAAATGGGGGTTGTGTGGCCATTTATCATCGACTAGAGGCTCATAAACCTCACCCCACATATGTTTCCTTGCCATAGATTACATTCTTGGATTTCTGGTGGAAACCATTTCTTGGTTAAAAACTCGTACGTGTTAGCCTTCGGTATTATTGAAAATGGTCATTCATGGCTATTTTCGGCAAAAATGGGGGTTGTGTGGCCATTGATCGTCGACCAGAGGCTCATACACCTCACCCCACATATGTTTCCTTGTCGTAGATCACATTCTTGGATTTCTGGTGGAGACCATTTCTTGGTCAAAAATCCGTAGGTGTTAGCCTTCGATATTATTGAAAATGGTCGTTCATGGCTATTTTCGACAAAAATGGGAGTTGTGTGGCCATTGATCATCGACCAGAGGCTCATACACCTCACCCCACATATGTTTCCTTGCCATAGATCACATTCTTGGATTTTTGGTGGAGACCATTTCTTGGTCAAAAATCCGTAGGTGTTAGCCTTCGGTATTATTGTAAATGGTCATTCATGGCTATTTTCGACAAAAATGGGGGTTGTGTGGCCATTGATCATCGACCAGAGGCTCATACACCTCACACCACATATGTTTCCTTGCCATAGATCACATTCTTGGATTTCTGGTGGAGACCATTTCTTGGTCAAAAATCCGTAGGTCTTAGCCTCTAATATTATTGAAAATGGTCGCTCATGGCTATTTTCAAGGTCGCTCATGGCTATTTTCATAAAAAATGGGGGTTGTGTGGCCATTTATCATCGACTAGAGGCTCATAAACCTCACCCCACATATGTTTCCTTGCCATAGATTACATTCTTGGATTTCTGGTGGAAACCATTTCTTGGTTAAAAACTCGTACGTGTTAGCCTTCGGTATTATTGAAAATGGTCATTCATGGCTATTTTCGGCAAAATGGGGGTTGTGTGGCCATTGATCGTCGACCAGAGGCTCATACACCTCACCCCACATATGTTTCCTTGTCGTAGATCACATTCTTGGATTTCTGGTGGAGACCATTTCTTGGTCAAAAATCCGTAGGTGTTAGCCTTCGATATTATTGAAAATGGTCGTTCATGGCTATTTTCGACAAAAATGGGAGTTGTGTGGCCATTGATCATCGACCAGAGGCTCATACACCTCACCCCACATATGTTTCCTTGCCATAGATCACATTCTTGGAGTTCTGGTGGAGACCATTTCTTGGTCAAAAATCCGTAGGTGTTAGCCTTCGGTATTATTGTAAATGGTCATTCATAGCTATTTTCGACAAAAATGGGGTTGTGTGGCCATTGATCATCGACCAGAGGCTCATACACCTCACCCACATATGTTCCTTGCCATAGATCACATTCTTGGATTTCTGGTGGAGACCATTTCTTGGTCAAAAATCCGTAGGTCTTAGCCTCTAATATTATTGAAAATGGTCGGTCATGGCTATTTTCATAAAAAAATGGGGGTTGTGTGGCCATTTATCATCGACTGGAGGCTCATAAATCTCACCCCACATATGTTTCCTTGCCATAGATCACATTCTTGGATTTTTGGTGGAGACCATTTCTTGGTCAAAAACTCGTACGTGTTAGCCTTCGGTATTATTGAAAATGGTCGTTCATGGCTATTTTCGGCAAAATGGGGGTTCTGTGGCCATTGATCATCGACCAGAGGCTCGTACACCTCACCCCGCATATGTTTCCTTGCCATAGATCACATTCTTGGATTTCTGGTGGAGACCATTTCTTGGGCAAAAATGCGAATGTGTTAGCCTTTGGTATTTTTGAAAATGGTCATTCATGGCTATTTTCGACAAAATGGGGGTTGTGTGGCCATTGATCTTCGACCAGAGGCTCATACACCTCACTACACATATGTTTCCTTGCCATAGATCACATTCTTGGATTTATGGTGGAGACCATTTCTTGGTCAAAAATCCGTAGGTGTTAGCCTTCAGTGTCATTGAAAATGGTCGTTCATGGCTATTTTTGACAAAAATTAGGGTTGTGTGGCCATTGATCGTCGACCAGAGGCTCATACACCTCACCCCACATATGTTTCCTTGCCATAGATCAAATTCTTGGATTTCTGGTGGAGACCATTTCTTGGTCAAAAATCGTAGGTGTTAGCCTTAGGTATTATTGAAAATGGTCGTTCATGGCTATTTTCGACAAAAATGGGGGTTGTGTGGCCATTGATCATCGACCAGACGCTCATACACCTCACCCCACATATGTTTCCTTGCCATAGATCACATTCTTGGATTTCTGGTGGAGACCATTTCTTGGTCTAAAATCCGTAGGTGTTAGCCTCTAGTATTATTGAAAATGGTCGCTCATGGCTATTTTCAAGGTCGCTCATGGCTATTTTCATAAAAAATGGGGTTGTGTGGCCATTTATCATCGACTAGAGGCTCATAAACCTCACCCCACATATGTTTCATTGCCATAGATCACATTCTTGGATTTCTGGTGGAGACCATTCTTGGTTAAAAACTCGTACGTGTTAGCCTTCGGTATTATTGAAAATGGTCGTTCATGGCTATTTTCGGCAAAATGGGGTTGTGTGGCCATTGATCATCGACCAGTGGCTCGTACACCTCACCCCACATATGTTTCCTTGCCATAGATCACATTCTTGGATTTCTGGTGGAGACCATTTCTTGGTCAAAAATCCGTACGTGTTAGCCTTTGGTATTTTTGAAAATGGTCATTCATGGCTATTTTCGACAAAAATGGGGGTTGTGTGGCCATTGATCTTCGACCAGAGGCTCATACACCTCACTACACATATGTTTCCTTGCCATAGATCACATTCTGGATTTATGGTTGTAATACCCAAAATTTGTAAATCATGGTAATAGAGATAATTCTCTTATTTGCTTTGTTTCAATTTAACTAATCATGGGAACAACCCCATTTAAAAATATATTAAATGACTAAATGTCAACTAAACAACATATGCATCATATTGGATTTTTGTTTGTGCATTAAATAAGATAATAAATACTAGAAGTGAAATCAAACCCTAACTTAAAACTAGGATTTTTGGAATTGAGAAAAGAGAGAAAAATAATATGCAAATGAGGTAAAGAATACAAGAATAGGAATATAACTGCCTTCTACTAAAATATTAATCAATACAATTTTAATCATGAGAAAACTTCATAACCATTTTCAAAATTAAATTTGAATTGTGGATAAAGATAGAAGAAAATAAAAGGGAAATGTTATATAAAGAAAATAAATATGTAAATAAACCTATTCATTTTATATTAGTAGTTGAAATTATGCATTTAGACCCAAAGTGAAACTCACAACAGTATTTGAATTCAAATTTGAAATTTACAAATAGAGTGGGAGAAATAAAGCAGGAAATATAAAAGAAAAGAACAAACCCTGATGATGGGCCGCACACACCTATTTCGGCCCACTTACCATTTCCTTCTGCGCGGCCCATCCTCACTCCCCCCACACTCAGCCCACGCCATGACACTGCGCCACTGACGCATGGGTCCTGCTGTCAGCTCATCCCTCCCCCATGCGGGATCTACTCGCACCAACAAGCCTGCCCCACTTGCAGCCTCCTTTGCGCACCTGGACTCGTTGTTGTGTCACTGTCGGTGGGCTCGGTTGTCAGCCGTCGTCCCCAAACAGAATACCGCAACTAACGCCATGCCCGCGCGAGGAGACCGGGCCGTTGCGACTGCGCTTTCCTCCCCTGATCCGAAGCCAACGCCGGCCGGGCAATAAATCTCCTGCGCCATCCCCTCCACTCTCGGCCTTCCCCTTTCCATCCTTAGCTCATGAACGGGCCATCGTCACCATGGATGAGAAATCTACCGCCGCCGTGGAGCTACATCCGCGCGGGCGCTCCAGTCGAAATTGGCTCTGGGCGCTCCATCGTGTCGTGTCGGGCGCCATTGTGGAATCGGGCGTCCGCCATGGTGTGTGCGGTCGGCTGCGCCTGGGTGTCGAGCTCGCTCGCACCGATTCTCACCCGCGCCTCCGTCCTCGCCGTTAGAGAGAGATTCGAGCCGCCACATGCTACAAATGTCGGAGCCTTTGCCGTATCCTCGGTCGGGATTTGGGAGCTTCAACGCGTCCGCGGCATTTGCGCGGGTTGTGGAACTCTGGGCTGCCGGGATTTCTCACCGCACTCCTTGCTCCGCCACTGCGCTGCGCTCGGCCATGGCTAGCTCCCTTCGTAACCCTTCAACGTCGGTAAGTACCTCCGGCGTGTCCCAGTGTTTCTTCTTGCGAATCTCGTTGTAGATGGGTGGGGGAGCAAGGGGGGTCACCGTCCCGTCGAAACTCTAGCGCTCTGCCACCGTGGTGCAGGGCGGCGCCGCCGCCGCTGCCTGGGAGAAACGTGAGATGAGCTGAGAGCCGTGAACGACCCTATCCGTGGGATGCACGATCGACGCGGGTGGTGAAGGCAGTCTCAGGCCTTTGGATCAGTAACGGATGGTCCCGATTAAAAGAAGATAACGATTTGGTTAGGTTTACGCTGGCCCTCGGATGTGGATCGTGTGGTCTGCGTGTTCGGACGGTCGCGATCTAATCCTGACGGTTTGGATCAGTATCAGAGGGCCAGGATCGCGTACCGATTCAGCATATGTCTGATCTAATCACGATCATAGGATCAGATCGGACGGCTCAGGATGCTGGATACCCCTTCGGCCCAACCTATTTTGCTAAAGAGACCCTAAACAATTGGCTAATAAACCCGCCGTCCAACTCGTGGTTTACTGAGTCTGGGGAGATTTGCGAGCTTGCCCCTGGGTTCTCTGTAAATAATGCGCGCAGCCCAGGCAGGAAGAAAAACCTATAAAATCATTTAGAAATGATTTTTAGTGTAAAAATAAATGCCAGAACTTGTTTAATGTATAGAAAATGCATACTAGTCCAAATCGACCAATTTCAGTCTCTATAATTTTGTAATAATATTGTTTATCACTTAGTAAATTGTTAGTCAGAAACATGAACTAAAATTATTCACATGAGTTATGCTATTCCAAGTACTTGATAACTTCAGAAATTCATAACTTAAAATCTATAACTCCAAAATAATGATTCCTGTTCCGATGATCTTATTTAAATATGTAGATTATTAATAGTATTTTGAGTATATGTTTGGTGTAATGTTAATTTTGCCTATACCATGTTTGTTTGTATTGCTACGTTTAGCAGTGAGAACACGTGTCATCTGAAGATCATCCTGGTACCTGGATTCTCAAGGCCCAGGCAAGTTGTGCCCTTGATCACTTCTTTTCACCTACTCATGTTCTAATTAATCATAATGATCTGCATAGGTTAATTTGATGGGACCCAATAGGTTACCCTAGTTGGCTATCTTTATACCTTGTTTACCACTGATCTTTCTGGGTAGTACTTGCTAGTGCTATATGTGGTTTTGGGTATGGAGATACACTATTCATGATTATATTTTGTTATCAGTTGATATTTAATGTTCATGTTAAGATCATTATGTTAATTGGAACATGGAGAACCACCCGG
>JAOPSE010003047.1:0-63257 GCA_029449295.1 Zea luxurians | reverse complement strand
AGTAGAATAGAGCTTTTGGTTTGTCAAACTCTTTTGTTGTCTCTCTTATCAAAAGTTGGCTTCTTGTGGGGAGAAGTATTGATTATGGGAAAAAGGGGAGTTTTTTGAAATCTTTGATCAATCTCTTTTGGAATGACTCTCTTTATGTTTCAACATGTGTGTTTGACTTAGAGATAGAGATTTGAGTTTGATTTGCAAAAACAAACCAAGTGGTGGCATAGAGTGATCCATATATGTCAAAAATGAATCAAATAGTTTGAGTTCTTATTTAAAGTGGTTTTGTACTTGTTCTACTTGCTTTATGTTGTGTTGGCATAAATCACCAAAAAGGGGGAGATTGAAAGGGAAATGTGCCCTTGGGCCATTTCTAAGTATTTTGGTGATTGAGTGCCAACACAAGTGCTTAAATGTGAATTTATGCTCATGGATGGACAAAGTGCAAATCAAGAGTAAAGGTATGTTTCTAGGCCTTAGTACATTGGTTTTGTGTACTAATATACTTGTCTAAGTGTTAGAAACAGAAAGAAGAAGAAAGAAAAGAGGAGAAAAAGACTTGGCTGAGTGCAGCCAGACTCAGCTCAGTCTGGCACACCGGACTGTCCGGTGGTGCACCGGACAGTGTCCGGTGCGCCAGGCTGGCTCGGCGTGAAGTAGCCGCTCTCGGGAATTCGCCGACGGCGTACGGCTAAAATTCACCGGACTGTCCGGTGTGCACCGGACTGTCCGGTGAGCCAACGGTCGCCGGGCCAACGGTCGGCTGCGGAATCTGCGCGCGACACGTGGCCGGGCCAACGGTCGGAAGGGGGCACCGGACTGTCCGGTGTGCACCGGACTTGTCCGGTGCGCTAACGGCTCCCAGATCTGCAACGGTCGGCAGCGCCATTTTAGGAAGGAAATCGGGCACCGGACAGTGTCCGGTGTGCACCGGACTGTCCGGTGCACCCGACGAGAAGGCAAGATTGGCCTTCCAGATTTGCTCTCAACGGCTCCTAGCTGCCTTGGGGCTATAAAAGGGACCCTAGGCGCATGGAGGAGATAACCAAGCAACCTTAGAGCATTCTTGATCATCCACACTCAGTCTTTGCGCATTCGTTTGTCATTCTCAGTGATTCGAGCTCCGTTCTAGTGAGAACTTTGAGATAGTCTTTTGAGCTCGATTCTTGGCCGTGTGTGTGCGCATTTTGCTGTGGATTTGTGTGTGTTGCTTTCCTCCCTTACTCTGAATTTCTTGTGAATCTCAAGTGTAAGGGCGAGAGGCTCCAAGTTGTGGAGATTCCTCGCGAACGGATATTGAAAGGCAAAACAAAACACCGTGGTATTCAAGTTGGTCTTTGGACCTTGAGAGGGGTTGAGTGCAACCCTCGTCCGTTGGGACGCCACAACGTGGAGTAGGCAAGCGTTTGGTCTTGGCCGAACCACGGGAAAACCACTGTGTCATCTCTGTGTTTGATCTCTTGTGGTATTGTGTTTTGTTGAGACTCCTCTCTAGCCACTTGGCGATTATTGTGCTAACACTTAACAAGTTTTTGTGGCTATAAGTTTAAGTTTTCACAGGATCACCTATTCACCCCCCCCCCCTCTAGGTGCTCTCAAGCACCCTCAGCGTTTTTTCTACCCTCGGCGAAACCTGGCCCGACCTCGGACGACGACCCGGGCAAAAGGACCTCCACCTAAGGGAGGACGCCAGCACCGCGCCAGCAGATCTCTTGGCAAGCTCCAGTGGCTGCTACCACATCTTCCTCGGCCTAGGAAACTGCCATCTTTTGGGCTGACGAAGTCTCTCTTTCGAGCCGACTCCGCGTCTGTCCACGCTAACACCGCTGCCTCCGGCTCCGGCTCATCGCAGAGCACCGAGGGTCCCAAAAACTGAGCAAGAGAAGCCTAGAGTGGCAAGGCCGACAGAGCCGAGGGACTCCTATGCCTCCAGGATACGGACACCTCACTTGTCACCTTCCGCGAAAGGCAACCGACGCTCGGTTAAGTGGTTCGGCTAGCCAACAGGCAAGTCCCAGCGCTCGGAATGAGGAAGACACACAGCTTCATTCTCGAATACCCAAATGTTCAGGCCTCGACAGCCACAAAGAACAAACATATATACTTGGGGGTAACTATGCTACACAGACTTAGACGTCGGCGGAACCTCGGCGGTTCTCCCGACCTACGACAAATGTCTAAGTACTTGAAGCGGTTACATTTTGCTCCGGCAAAAACCTGGTATATCCCCTTACAAACGGGACTCTGCTTCCATTATTGCGGATATGAACTACCTCCACACCAGAGGGCCTGCGGGACAACAAATTCTAGGTGGCTCGCCGGCGACCACTACACCAGCAGCGACAACGGCCCGCTTCGGGCGGCTAAACAGCAGCAGCGATGACCTTAGGGCCGACGCTGCTGTGACGAGACCTCGCCCGCGTCTCCGCTCGAGGGGCGAGGACAAGCCATCAAAGCCGAAGAGCCGGGTGTCCGGCCGCAGCTGGCGCCGATGGTCTCGTCGGCGGAGGAACCTTCTCCGGCTGCCACCACTCAGCACCGACAGCGGCCACCTGCGCGCCAGCGCCACGCGACGAATGGCGGACGCCCTAGCCTGCACCGGCAGATCCCCACCCAGGTCCTCGCGGACGGGCAGGCCCCGACCTTCACGCGGAGGCGTCGTGACGGAGTGAGGACAACAATCCAAGAGCACGAACGCCGCCCATGCGGCGTACGACGTCTTGGACGGTCCACCTGTGCGCACGGCGCAACAGACGCTTGAGCCCGGATTAAGCGCAGGAGGCAGCGTCGGAGGCCACGACAGAGCCAGCGAGCCAGGCACGCTGGAGCTGACGACGCTCGCGGTCGACCGGTCCTGCGTTGCCAAAGTTCGCCCCTCCGCAAGGTCGGTGAGCGCCTTCTCCCCTGAAGGCTGAAGGAGGAGACGGCCTGCCGGCCCATGCGGGAGGTAGAACCCCGGCTTAGCCCTCCCACCGCCTCAGCAAGGATGACGAAGATCCTTGAAGCTGAGGGCGGGGCGGAGGCCGCAGCCCAGCTTGCTTCTCCCCACCAAACTGCCCATTGGTGAGAGAATGCAGCCGGGCTGCACGACGAAAATCCTTGAAGCCGAGCGATGGCTGAAAGGTGCCGATCTCACGAGGCCGCGCTCCTCCAACGACAGCAAGAGCAAGGCGGCGCTAGAGCACCCCATCCGGGGCTCAAAAGGCGAAGGGCGCGATGCATGAGGGAGAACGAAGGCATGGCCACTGCCCGGGGGATCGATCCCCCTTTTATAGGCAACCTCCTCACTTACACCCCTTAGCGTCACGAGCGAAATCCCCACTGACATCCTCCAGGGTTCTCCCCCTACGACACGGGGGCTGGGACCCACACGTCATACGAGCTGATCCGAAGCTCGAAGAAGGCGAACCGCCGCACGCGAGGCACGTAACCGTCCCGCGGTTACAAGTGCTCTCCCATCTTCATAGAAACCGGTGGTCGAAAGGGTGGACTGCCACGCGACAGGCATCCAACTGCACCGCAACTGTGTGCCCCTTTGCTCCGTCCACATCCGGCGGACCAGCGCAAAGGAAGCGGGCCCGCATGTCATGTAACCGGCGCGCCGGTTACGACGTTCGAGAAGTTACACCGCCACTTGCGCCAATGTTGCGCCTCCTCGACTGCGGAACCGTACCGCGACTCGAGGTAGCCCTGTGCATGACCCAACAGTGCCAGTTAAAGGTGACGGCCACGGCCGGTCAGCCGCGGGGTAGGCACGACGTTGGCATGGTCAAAAGCGGGCCGGCAGTAACTGCAGCGGCAGACGAGCGGAGGCATCAGTCAAGAGTCCTGCAGGCTCGCGTCCCCTCCTGAAGCGACAGGAGCCTCTCCCACGGCGTGAAGACGACGCGCCCGTGCCCCGTTCCTCGAACGGCTCGCACGCGCAACGGGCGCCACGCGAATCACCGTCCCATCGCATTAACTCCCCGACGGAGCAGGCAACACCTCTGGCAGGCGAGGCGGGTGTTGCTTCGCCTTCGCCATAATGACCGCGTCAAAAAAGGTGCGCCACCTTATTTAAATTCATATCCTTCCCTTCCTCCTCTCTCTCTCTCTCTTGCCACAGGGACCGGGAAAGGGACGTTGTGGAAAGGATCCTTCTCGGCGAGGAAGCGGGCCCCGAGCCCTCCTACTGATCGGGGTTCAAAGGCTGGCCCCTCGGAAGGGTTTCGACAGCCGCCCCAGAGCACTCGGACTTCAGCCCATTACTGATCAGGGGTTCGAAGGCTGGCCCCTCGGAAGGGTTCGACAGCCGCCCCAGCGCTCGGCTCCGTGCCCACTACTGATCAGGGGTTCGTAGGCTGGCCCCTCGAAAGGGTTCGACAGTCGCCCCAGCACGCAGAGTGAGGGATGACTTTGGGTACGTTCGATACATAGCCGAGGCTCGGGCTACGCTTTTGAGGTACCCTAGGACATTTCCGAGACCAGCGGGAATGATTTGTAACGGAATCCCACCGGAGGGAGGCATCGAGCCCTCGGACCCTGTCGAAGGGGTCTGGGTCCGGCAAATCACCCACAGGTACTTTTGGAGCGCGCCTCTGGGCCACCAGTCGACCCCTAACGAAAGGGGCACGGGCGTCCCACTCGGATCACCCGTTAGCAGCTCACTGGAAACACATGTTCGGCGCCCTCCGAGGGCAACATGGCGCTTTCCCCCTCCTCCTTGCGGAAAGGCGACGCAGGGGCATGTAATAAAGTCGGGAAAGTCCTTGATCGCCCTCTCGCTCCGTGCAGAGGCTCGGAGGCTGCTCTCGCACCCGGCTTCGGCCAAAATGTTAACAGTGTCAACAACCAGCTTGATAACTTGGAACCCGACCACGCACCTGGGCTACGGCCGGGCCGCATGATGGAACGATCAGATCGGCCGAAGCACCAAAAAGCATTCAGACCTCAGAGGAGTCAAACCACTCCTCCGAGGCCTCGGGGGCTACACCCGGCGGGTGCGCTCGCGCGCACCCACCCAGAACAAGCAAAAACCGAGAAAGGCCGGTCCCCTCACCGAAAATACGGCAAAAGCCTCCAAGCGAGTACCATCACTCCCTTCAAGGCTCAGGGCTACTGTCGGGTACCATAATTAGGGTACCCCCAACGCTCCTAATCATGGCTGGTAAACACCCTCAGACCAACTGACGGGTGCGGTTCAAGCCAAGACTTCGTCTACCCGACAGACGCGATCTCACCCGAGCCCAGCCTCGGTTGGAACCGTAGTCCCAGACGAGTTCACGCCTCGCCCGAGGGCCTCCTCAGGTAGCGGGCGCCCCCTCGGCTCTCCCAAGGGCCGGCTCGGGCAGGCTTCGTTGTGAAGCAACCTTGGCCAGACCGCCTCACCAACCGACCACTTTGCAGGCGCATTAAATGCAGGGGATGCCTGACGTCGTATCCTGACACACGCGCCTCAGTCGGGCAGGCCGAAGTGACCGCAGTCACTTCGCCTCTCTTCTTTACGGTCTGACATGACAGGAAAACAGCGCCGCTCGCTCCGCTCAGACTGCCATGTCAGCCACCCCGGCAACGACTGACAACAAGTCACGATCAACCGTCGAGTTCAGCCTCGGGGGCAACAGGAAGCTCTGCCTCGCCCGACCTCATGCTCCGGCCTCGGGAGAGGTTTCCGCCTCACCCGACCTCAGGCTCCGGCCTCGGGAGGAGGTCTCCGCCTCGCCCGACCCCCGGACTCGGCCTCGACCCTGGTCTCGGGAGGAATCGCGTCCTCGCCCGACCCCGGCCTCGGCCTCAAGAGAAGTCTCCGCCTCGACCCCCTGGGCTCGGACTGACCGTGCTAATAGGGGATTCATCATTTCCCTATTCCTAGCCTGCTCAGGCTACAAGGAACAAGACCGGCGTCCCATCTGGCTTACCCCGGTGATGGTAATGATGGTGCCCCGCGTGCACCATGACGCCGGTGGCTCTCAGCCCCTTACGACAGCAAGGAGACGTCAGCAGGATCCTCGCAGCGCTGCCAGCTGTGCTCCTACAGGACTCAGGCGCTCCTCCGACGGCCACGCCATCACATGTACAGGGCCCAAGCTCTCCCCCAACGGCCACGTTGGCATATACACACAGGGCTTAGGCACTCCACTGCCGGACACGTTAGCACATAGCTACGCCCCCCGTTGTATGTCTGGATCCTCTCCTTGCCTCTATAAAAGGGAGGTCCAGGGCCACCCTGAGGGGGGTTCGCACGAGGGAGGCGGCGAACGAACTCCGTGTCTCTCCCTCTCTCACGCGACGCGCTTGTAACCCCTACCACGAGCGGCACCCCTGGTGCAGGATAATACAAGGCTTGTCCCACCTCTTGTGTTCCATCCCGCGCCAACCCGTCTGGGTAGGGGCACGCAGCGATTTCACTGGTCGGTCCAAGGACCCCCCGGTCCGAGACGCCGACAACCATATATATAGACAATGGCGATCGAAACCCGTCATGGCCACACCAAATCGCCACACAATGAGAACCCCTCATCGACATCCCTACAAGTATGCTCGATGGATGTGCTGAAAAGTCCATTAATGACCACCCATCACGCCATGTGATGTCATCTTCTCTACCCACGCTTCTGCGAGCCTGTATATGACTATTGATCCCCATCGTCATCATCAATAGGTGTATGGACACTAGTGCCACATCTGACCGTCTACTCTGTAGCCAAATATGAACACAATGGAGATGAGATAGCCCTGTCACTGCCTTCATAGCACCCACAAAAGTTGGTGGTATTAGAAGGGTGATAGTGTCGATGATCAGTTTGGTTATGGCGGTGAGAGCAGAAGCAGAGAGGAACCATACTTCCAACTCAGTATATATGTTGCACAATCTAGGAAGAAAAATCATACATTCTATTTACAAATGGTTGAAATCTAGATCCTTGAGCAACTTGGATCAATCTTGTATAACTTACTTCCTAGGTTTTCAAGTATATAGCAGCAATTCTAATCTTTTAATCCCTAAAAGGCACATATTTTCTTTTAGAGAGAAAGGAAATTAACATTAGAGCACACCAATAATTTGCATGAATTTCACCAGAAATATGATGCAAGGGAAAAGAAAATGTCAGACTATCTCCAACCATACCCTTTATATTCAACACCTTATATATTCAACACCTTCTCTTCTAGAATCATCGTTTTTCTTGCAATGCAACAACAATTACAAACATACCTTCTACCTCTGTAATGGGAGAAGGTATCTTCGGAGGCGACCGTATTAGTGTCCCAAGCTCTAGCTCTCCCAAATGTATGACACTATTCCTCTATTTATAGTCGCGGGGTACAACTTCGTATGAATTTACAAACATGCCCACAAACCTATACAATTGGACTAATGAACTCACAAGGGGTAGTCATTTCTCTTCACTTGCCCCGCCGATCGGGTCTCTTCACCTTCTTCTTTGCTTTGACCTTTGTAATGTGTTGGCCGAAGGTTCCTTCGGCACATACCTTCATGGCTGGTGCTTCGAAGCTTCTCCTTTCTAGTTTTTAAGCTTCTCCAAAGGAGCTTCTCCTTTCTACTTACTCCGTCCACAAATGTTTGTCTTATGGTATTCGTGCCAGTCAATCTTTCTTAAGTTTAACTAGATTTTTAGAATATATTAGAAACATTTGTATCTTCGAATAATTTTACTATAAAACTAGATTCAAAGATCTATCTAATAATACTAATTATGTACAATAAATATTAATATTTTTTATATAAATGTGGTTAAAGTTAAAAATGGTTGACCCATCGAAAAGTAAAGATCGACTAAAATTTGTGGATGGAGGGAATAGTTTTTAAGCTTCTTCAAATAATCTTCTACTTTCTAGTTTTTAAGCTTCTCAGAAAAGCTTCTCCTTTCTAGTTTTAAGAGCAACTCCAGTAGTTCTCCAAAAAATAGCTTGCTAAAATCATGTTTAGCAAGTTGCTAAATAGCTATTGGAGGTAAAAATAACTTAGTCTCCAATAGTTGCTCATATTTAGGAAGTAGTTCGATTTTGAATCTAGCTTTAGCGACCCTGCCCCTATGAGATATGTCTGATAATAAGGTTGAGAGCTGAGGATGTGAGGACGGAAGAAAAAAGGCCGGTCGATATGAACTATGGATGAGTAGTGTTCCGGTAGCGCAACCTACGAGGAAGTTGGGTTCGACGGTGAAGAAGAAACTTGCGTCATACGTGTTTGACCTAGCTACCTCATTTTGCTAGAAAATGAAAAAGAGCGTGCTATACCTGGCTATCTCACCGTGTGGGAAAGGAAAAAATAATCACGCTAGTGTGAAGAAATTGACGTCAACTGCATTTAGGGAGTTCCTACCGAGTTGCTAAATGTGGAGAGTAAATAGAGTTGAGTAGCAACTAAGTAAATTTAGCAAGTTTATTTAGAGAACCATTGGAGAAGCATTTTTCTGTTCACTTCTTAAATTTAAGATTTAGAGAGTTGTTTAGAGAACTATTGGAGTTGCTCTAAGCTTCTCTAAAGGAACTTCTCCTTTCTAGTTTTTTAAGATTCTTCAAAGGAGCTTCTTATTTGTATAGTACCTTAAATATGTTCAATGTTAAAGGGTTTTTGAGTATATAATATATGATGTAATTTTTTTTATTTTACACGATCTACAAGACAAACTTGCATCATATACGGACAAGCGAGGAAAAGGCAGAGACATCTTTGTACGATAACAAATGCAAAAGGTAACGTTTAATGGTTGTCGTTCTGCATTCTGGCTCTGGCTGGCCAAAGCGTCTGTACGACTACGTACTGCTATTCCCTGTCGATGGCCACGACACAAAGAAGAAACGGCTGATCGATCCAGATGGAATGGAACTTCTGAAACATCTCCCGGATATTATTCCCCGGAGTAACTGGCAACAACGCCCGTGAACTTTCCTTCCAATTTCGACACCCCTACTGGTACAAACTGTGTAGTTAGAGATTTTTTTTTATTCTATACATGTGCTGTGAATTGTTTATAACTGTGTAGTTAGATTTTTTTCTTCTATACATGCACCGTGGACTGTTTTATGTATGGATAAATAATTATAATAGTATCGAGACGTTGTCATGGACAAGTATTGATTATTTATTTGTATTATGTAGTAATGTTAAATGCTCATGAGTATTTATATGAAAATATTACATTTTTTTTTGAAAAAGATATTTTTATGAATAAATGTTAACAGAACACGTGTAGTATATATTAAAAAAATATAGCAAACAATCTGAAATGCAAACTAGGTCGTTCCAACTAAAACATCTATCTATTTTATAGATCTAGAGCTTCTGTGTACCGAAATACTACTGCCGGATCTAGATTCACTAGTGAAGCCTTTACCCTACTGTGAGCTCTAAATTTAGATTCCATTTTTAAAAGGTGGAGTTATCCTAAACACATTCTTAAATTTACGGTAAAGCGGATCTATGGCGCCAAATTCACCGATAATCTCTACTACTACTAAAAAAAGCACAAGTTTCGATAGTCATGAAGGTCTATTCTTCTCCATCTAGCAGTGAACCGTTAGTCCGTTATCCATAGGTAGACCGTAAAAACCACCCAAACCTCTATTAGATCGTGAAGCCGCACTCAGCATAGCGCTCCTATGTAGTATTTAGTAGTGGCTAGCTAAAGGAGGACGTGCAATCAAATGAGTTATAGTATACACGTGACCAGCTATAGAAGGACGAGTGATCAAGCGACCTAAAAAGGAGGACGAATGAGACTCCTTTTCAACGTATATATTTTATGTCTTTTAGTTAAATAAAGTGTAATGTTTATTCTTATGTACCCGTCATAACACGCGTGTGCATAGGGGCGGACCTAGGCCTATGGCCGCCTGGGCCACGGCCCGAGGCGCAGGCCCAATTTTTTTTAGAACAGCCGGTCGGCCGGCACAACCCGACAGCCACACACAGCCTAGAGCGTGAAGTCGTGAGCCGTAGACGCGCCGCCTCTGTATCTGTTGCTAGGGGTGGCATTTTAAAACCGAAACCCAAACCCGAACCGAACCTGAATAGACCGAATTATTGGTCTATTCGGGTTTTCGGGTTTGATTTCTATATGTGCTATATTTTGGGTTATGGGTTCGGGTTCGATTCCTAACCTTTAAAACCCGAATAGACCGAATAACCCGAAATAGGAAAAAGCTCTTAATATATGATGATATTATTATATGATTTATGAGTTTATTAGCTAAAAATTATGATATCATCTTAACGATAGTATATATCTCAGTATGCTATTTTTTATAGTCACTTGTTGTAATAGTACTTCCAATTAATTATTAATTGTATATATTTTAACAAAAGATAATAGTCTCTCTCTATTCGAGTCTATTCGGTGAACCGAATAGACCGAACCAAAATTGTGGGTCTATTCAGGTTCGGTTCCTAAAATTATTTTGGAAATTTCGGTTCTCATTTTTCATAACCCGAAATTTCAAAAACCCGAATAGACTGAACCAATTACCTAATAGACCGAATGCCCGGCCCTATCTGCTACCGTGCCGCTGCTGTCGCGCTCGCCCAGTGCGCCGCACCCCGTCCCGTCGCCCGCGCAGATGCCAACTCGCCCAGCCCAGTCCGCTGTGCTGGCCCAATTTTTTTAGAAGAGCCGGTCAGCCGGCACAGCCCGACAGCCGCACACACACAGCCTAGAGCGTGAAGCCGTGAACCCTAGGCGTGCCACCTCTGCATCTGTTGCCGCGCTGCCGCGTCGGTGCCACTGCCGTCGCGCTCGCCCAGTTCGCTGCGCCTCGTCCCAGCGCCCGCGCAGACGCCCACTCGCAAGCCCAGTCCGCTGCGCCAACGTTGCCCTGGCGACTGGGCGCCTCTCCGCCGCGTCGCCCTGGCGACTGGGCGCCCCCGCTGAGCTCATCTATCATCTCCCCTCGCGTCGTCCATTGAAAACTTGAAATAGCAGGTAAAGTAGTAACAAGTGTTTAATCCCTTTTAACTTTTAAGGCTTCAATTAGATGTAATCTTTAACATATGACAACATTATTTCACCGTACAAAATTTTTTTATATGTTATTATTAGAGTTTATGGTCGCTTCGGTCTGGACCGACCTTGCCTAATTCCTAGTCCGTCACTGCGTGTGCATGCATTGTACTAGTAAAACTCTAACGAACAGCTCGGTTGTATAGTAGGTACATGCTCTCTACTCGAATTGAGTCGAGTCAAAGTTAGGAGTCAATAAAAGAAATCTCGAGGATTGAAGGGAAGGGGGGCCAGTGATCGGAAACGACGAGTATGGGTCCGGGTCAGGCCGGCCGGCCGAGCAGGGGATCATATCCATCGATGGCAAGGTTCCCGTGACGGATCTACGAGGGCCATAAAGGCTGGATCTGTATTAAAGCCAAGCTTCACTGTGTAGTACAGTATATTATTCTTACAGCACAACGGTGCTGTCACTTTTACTACGCTAATCTCAGTTATTCAAGCACCGAGTAAGAATAATAATTAAAGTGATATAGGTGGGTTGTAAAATATGTCAAGTTAGTGTGTTTGGTTGGATGTACATGGATGGATGAAGAGGGTGATCACAGTTTATATAATATTTGGATGAGTCACGTAGGAGTGAGGTAAACACCGGAGTAGTTTTTGGTGGCGACGTGATCCCAAAAAATTAAGGGGACAATGTCGCTCCCGCCTCATCCCACTTTGACCTCAAACCAGATGTGGAAAGAAAGAGAAATAGAGAGAAAAAAGCGGGCTATTCACTAGTAGCTAGTATTAAGTGGACTGATAGTAGACGTGAGAAAAAGTAGACTAAATATTAATAAATGTATATCTTGCATTATGAGATAATTATTATATCAATAGGATTTTTAGTTGACTGAAGATGACATGACCACCTCTTAGAGACAGCGGGCCGCTATATTACTATCATGCTCTAATAAAGAGATTTTTTGTCTTTCTTTTTGTTTGGTCCATTCTACTCTGTCCACTTTTGGCCCACTTGCGGCCCATTTGCTCACGTTGATCCTCCCGACGGTCTGATTAAGCAAGGTTAATAATAGAATACACAGTGGACTCTAAATCCTTACCATGTTATCTAGAGCCAACAGTAAAAAACATTCATGTAATAAAGTTGGCTATAAGGTTGGCTCTTAAACCTTTTGACTTGGGGTCGTGCTGGCACTTGCATTAGAGTACGCTTGTTGGGGGAGAGCCTTTGTCGCCAAAGGTCTGCAAGTTACCAACTTCGTTGTAAAAGGCAAGTTTTAGGTAGAAGGGTTCACCTTCGTCACCAAGTCCGTGCTAAATGAAACCAGGAGCACTAAGCCGATTGAAGCTGAAGGAGGCAGTTTCGAGGGAGCTATGGTTGATGAAGCAAGAGACTAAGATAAGAATCGTGCAAAGCTTGATATGCAAGAAATATGGACGGGGAAGTACAGTATTGCTATTGTAATGCTTGTAGAAACTATGTATAGGATTTGAGGACATATTTGTAATTTCGTCGGAAGCTATATTCTGTGACTATAAATAAAGGAACAATGACATGCATAAATCACATTTCCGAGAGCCCAGAGCTTCATTTCGCTCAGCCTTCGAAGATATCTTCGAGCTGCAACTTGTGCAAAGCTGAAAGTATGTTTGTAACCGTTTGATATATTGCAAGGAATAAAATGATAAGTGTGGAAGCACGAAGATGAGAAGCATGTCTTGCTCTTTATTGTTTACATTTCACCCTTGTTAATATACATGCATTTGCACCCTTCGTCTTCTCTCTTGAATTAACCTTCGAAGAAGGATTAAGTAAGGGGAAGCTTAAGAATTTATAAGTTGTGTTGCCTTACTTTGATATCCTTTAGTAATTAAAAGCAAGTGACCAACACCGCTTCCCCTACTTTTTGATGTCTCTCTCACCCACATAAGTAAAAAATTTCATGTAAGCATACTTAGAGCCCATTACCGTCCCTGCTTAAAAAGCCTCATCGTGTACCGTCTGTGCCTTCGTCCACGCATGTCCATGTCATTAGCGCCTCTTGTTCGTGCATGATGCCACCAATTATGTCGTCCGCGCGTTTACTCTTTAGATTCATATCTTGTGCTGGTTATGTAGTTATTGCTTATCTAGTTCACTAGAACATAGTAGTTTAGTTAGCTTAGTAATTGGTAGTTAATTACACTATAGATCTCTAGTGTGGTAGTGTTCTTGTAGCTTGTGTGGTGATGTTCTTTAACATACAAACAAATGATACTAGAATTTTGTTAGGGCTTGCACCCCTATACATCTTCCCATATCTATACTTTTTAATATATTTTACTATCTCCTAAAAGATTCTCCTCCTACATATATGATGTCTCCAACTATTCCCCTATACACTATAACTCAATATTCAACATTTATTTATTATTTTGAAACTTTAAAAATATATATTATTTTGTACAACCATAATACACATTGTTATCATGTTATGTGGCTTAAATGGGATATCATAAGAACCAATGTGATTAAAAAAATAAGGGGAGCATAATACTAGGGATGACAATTGGCCGGGTTCGGATCGGGTGGAGCTAAAACTCGTTTGCGATCCCACCTGTGAAGTCTACCTAAACTCACTCGCGATCATACTCGAGGGTGTAATTCCAACCCCGCACCCGATCCTATCGAGTTTTGGGTCATCCAAGGGTTTTTACTCAGTGTACACTTTTAAACAACAATTTAGCTTTAAGTAATTAAGTATTAGTAATAATTAAGTTATATCTATGGATTTTAAGCCCTTTCACGTTGAGGATGAACAAAACATTTAATGAATCATTGGCCAAGTTACTTATTCAAAATAATTACTATTGTATCTTAATATTTTTTTGCACAAAAAAGAACGAACCAAATTTCGTGTCAGGTCGGGTCACCCACAGGTTGAAATAAAAATTTGCACCCATACCTGCGAAAGTTTGGGTCGGATGGGTGCACCTGCGGGTCAAAATCTTCACACATACCCGCACTCGACGAGTCACACAGCCATCGAGTTTCGTGTCTATGGGTCAAATTGTGATCCCTACATAGTGCTCCTCTTATATATATGGGGAGATTCCTTTTCCCCATACGTAGGGGGTGCTTTTAGGAGGCACCGTTGGAGACGTTCGATGCCCATATGTAAGGTACAGGACCTTTTATGAGGCTATGTTGGAGGCAACCTTAGGGATTCATATTATACTTATCAATCTTTGCCCTAGTGTTGTGATTTACAAAGGAATTTTTTATAGGCTATTTAGTTGTTCTAGCCATCTAGGTGCTATCACTTAGGCCTAACATAATTGCCTCTGAGAGATAACCAAGTTCCTCAACACCACTGAGTTATCTAAGTGATGTCAATCACCAAGAGTAACAATCATAAACTCTCACTTGATCTAAACAAACCTTTAAAAAGGCAGATGCACACTTGATACTTAATCTTACAATTTGAAGTCCTTAATCTTACAATTAGCAAATCCTAATAATCATTCCACAAAATTTGAAGTCCCCTCCTGCTCTCCAATACGATTGGGACCTAGATCGAAGTGAGATAGGAATGGTGGAAGAAATAAAATTATAGGCTTGAAGAAGAGCCATAATAGTGATGGCTTGTAAGGAGTATTTGAGGGCCTTAGTTTTTGAGGCATGGCTAGTGAGAACATCTAGAGGGGGTGAATAGGTGATCTTGTAAAAATAGCTCAACAAAAACAATCTTAGACCGCGTGGACGATCCAGTGAATTATAGCTGACAGAGGCTAAAATTCCTGAGGGCTGGTTGTTCGACGGACCGTGCACCGGACTATCCGGTGGGTGACACCAGACCGTCCGGTGCTACTCAGACCAGTCCGCTTTCTTCGTTTTAAACCTTAATCTCTTTTGCTCCTTTTGGCTTGACTTCATAAGGTCCCTGGCACTTAGACAAATATGATTAGTATACAAAACAATTGACTAAGTGTTTGGAGCTTATCTTTTTCACTTGGTACCATATAGACTTTGTGTTATGCCCTCTTTCAAGCTCAATTTGCTTTAAGTACCTAAGCTCATTGCTCATGTCATATGATGCTAGTCCAAACATAATGTGTTGAGCATTTAATCACCAAAACAAATATAGAAATGGCCCAAGGGGACATTTCCCTTTCAACTAGTGGATGCTAGAGTAGGTTGTTTTGTCCACCAGCACTCATAAGTAGGATGATAATAGGTCCACCTATAGGAGATACATTGAGATCCCTTATTATATTTTTATAAAGCTGTCTCCAGCAGATCGTGCATATGGTTATGTAAAGCATTATTTTGTACTGTAGGCTACACTATTCATAGAGTAAAATTTGAAATAGGAGATGTGATAGGAGGTAGAATGGGTAAGATGTCGAATATAGCCTAAGAAGAAAGATAGTTTAAGTTATGGCATGGTTAGATATCTCAAACTGGACTTTACCTAACTTAAGTCTATAGGTATCCCGAACTAAAAGTGGGCTAAACTATAGCTCCTACATCAACTAGCTATTAGGCTATTAGTTGACAAATATATATTAAAGTGGACCAAGAGGTATCCATCAGTTGACAACTTGCTTGTAGTTCATTTTTAGTCCATGCATCCAAATACGACTTAACTAAAAAGTGATATTAATCATTAGTTCAACTAAATTTTAGTTCATCTAAATTTTGAATGTAGACAATCTTAGAACATGTACAACCCTATTTAATATGGAATCTCTTGAGGGGTCTTTAAAGGGTTAGTTTAAAAAGTACAAGAGACAGGCTATTCGCGAAGAGCATGTCTCTACACGACTCTCTATACATATTCTCTCTTAGCTGTATTTATGATCTAAGACTCAGGTTATATCATGCAGCCTCTTAGTTGTCTCTTGTAATTGAAAAATCATTTCAAGGTCTCTAGGTTGTAATGTGGCCCTAAGAGCGTCTGCAACAGTTATGTAAAAAACTTCCTAAATGAATCTAAGAAGTTTCAAGAAAAACTCTTCTCCAACAGTTATGTAAAGCAGGTTCCTAAATTTGCAAACTCCCTACAAAACCCAATTTCATTCTTACATTTAAAACTTTGTTGGGACTGTCGAAATCATGGTGCTAAGTCCATCGCAAAAGCCTCCTCTAGCAACTGTGTCACGTCGTCCCACCGCCCCTAGTGACCACAAATCCATCTCCACCTTCCAAGATGACATGACGCTGCCACTAGACAACCACTTATGTCGAGGCACCGTAGCACCTTCAATGTTGCCTCCACGTCATCGCCACGAGCATCTCCGTGAATGGCATATTCCTGTCACAACGATTGTCTGATCTTCCATCAACAACTCTAACCTTCCAACAATTAGGGGAGTTTGTTAACAATATGGATTTCTGCCGTCAACTCAATTAAAAAAAGAAAGCAAACTTACTTATTTTTTTATTGATGTAGACAATTTAAAATTAGCAACTAATAAATAAAGAACTTTTGGAGCACAAACATTTTTACACCTTAAGTTTTAGCAACTCCCTAAATCTATAATCATATAACAGTTATGTATTTTTAGGGCCTTCTTTACATAAAGGTTTGTAAATCTATAGTTATATAGCAGTTATGTAATTTTAGGGACTTGCTTTACATAAAAATAAATGATTGGTGCACAAAACTGTTATGTAAAGCAGGTCCCTATCACTAGCATCTCTAATAGTTATGTAAATTTAGCTCCCTAAATTTACACAAAACATTTTTTACACCTTAAAGTGTTTTAGCAACTCCCTAAATTTACATGCCCTTAGAGCATCTTCAATAGTTATGTAAATTTAGCACCCTAAATTATAGATTCAAGAAGTTGCTAAAACACTTTAAGGAGTAGAAAAATGTATGTGCTCCCACAATTCCCTATTTATTGGTTGGTAATTTTTAAAGTTGTCTACGTCAACAAAAAATAAGCGAGCATGCTTTATAATTTTAATTGAGCTGGCGATTGAAATCAATATCAACAACCTTCTCTGAAGTTATCGATGGAAGACCAGACGGTCACGACGATGACATGAAGACATCATAGAATGTGCTCTGACGACACCTCGGCATAAGAGGTTGTCTAGCAGTGGCGTCATCACGATATCTAGGCGCTGGAGATAGATTTGTGGTCAATAGGACAGCGGGACAACGCAAAACAGTGGCAAAAGTACGACTTTCTCGATGGATTTAGTACCAACATTGATTTAGGGAGTAACAAACAAGGTTGGTAAATGTAGAGATGAAATTGGGTTTTATAGAGAGTTTGTAAATTTAGGAAACTTATTTACAAAACTGCTGGAGAAGAGTTTTTCTCAAAAACTTATTAAATTCATATTTAGGGACTTGTTTACATAACTATTGGAGATGCTCTTAGACAAAATTTATTATCACATTGATTTTTATGAAAGGTAATCATGAATTCTTTGAGTTCTTATGAGGTGTTGGAATGCACTAGACCTAATAGGTAGTTCGCTAAAAACGCTATTGAAATTAGCTAGCTAACTAACTATTAGCTAATTTGCTAAAAATAGCTAATAGCTGAATTATTAGCTAAATTGTTTGGATATCTTTAACTTAACAGATAACTATTAGCTCTAGTGCATTCAAACACCCTTAAAGTCTTGTTTGGATACTCCTATATTCACCTCAATCCAAATGTACTTAGTTGTATTGGACTATAAATTAGTTTAACTTCTACTTTAATCCATCTTAATACATGTGGATAGAGGTGAATACGTATGACGTCATTTAATGCTATAAAAGAAAAAGTGGACTCGCTATTTGCTTATGCTAGAGTACAAATAGTATGATTATTATCCATATGTATACGTAACAGGATTTTCTGTGTTCTACATTATGGGGGTATTTGAACACTGTAGAGTTAGTTTGCTGCTAAAATTAGTTGAATACATTCTGTCAGCGTTTCGAGACCGGGGGGTCCCTAAGCCGACGAGTGAGTGTGCCGCGTGCCCCAGCCCAGATGGGTCGAGCGCGTGGGCGAGCGCGAAGGGGGGAGAGCGAGGTGGCCGGAGCCGGGTCGTGAGGGAGGCGGAGATCCCGCGGCCTTCGTGTTCGTCCCGCGCCCAGGTCGGGTGCGTTGCAGTAGGGGGTTACAAGCGTCCACGCGGGTGAGGGGAGCGAGCGGCCCCAAGAGAGCGCCTGCCCCTGCCCTCATTCCCGCGGGGCCAACCTTCTCTAAGAAGGCCCTGGTCCTTCCTTTTATAGGCGCAAGGAGAGGATCCAGGTGTACAATGGGGATGCAGCAGAGTGCTACGTGTCTAGCGGAGAGCTAGCGCCCTGGGTACATGCCAATGTGGCAGCCGGAGAGAACTTGGCACCCAGCTGGTGTGGTGTCGTGGCTGTCGGAGGAGTAACGGAGCCTGGTGGAGGGACAGCTGTCGGAATAGTTGGGCTCTTGCTGACGTCCCCCCGCTTCCGTAAGGGAGCTGAGAGCCACCGTCGTCATGGGTCTAGCGGGGCCCATCATTGCCTATCTGGCGGAGCTAGCCAGATGGGACGTCGGTCTTGTTCTCTGCTGCCCAAGTCGGCTCAGGGTAGGGTGATGATGGCGCTTCCTGTTGACGTGGCGGACTTGTGCCCTAGGTCGGGCGACGTGGAGGCTCCTCCGAGGCCGAGGTCGAGTCTGTCTTCCATGGCCGAGGCCGAGTCCGAGCTCCTGGGTCGGGCGAGGCGGAGGTCGTTCGGCAGAGGCCAGGGCGGAGTCCGAGCCCTGGGTCGGGCGAAGCGGAGTTCGTCGTCTTCCGGGGCCTTAGCCCGAGTCCGAGCCCTGGGTCGGCGGAGCGGAGTTCGCCGTCTTCCGGGGCCTTAGCCCGAGTCCGAGCCCTGGGTCGGGCGCGGAGCGGAGTTCGCCGTCTTCCGGGGTCTTAGCCCGAGTCCGAGCCCTGGGTCGGGCGGAGCGGAGTTCGCCGTCTTCCGGGGCCTTAGCCCGAGTCCGAGCCCTGGGTCGGGCGGAGCGGAGTTCGCCGTCTTCCGGGGTCTTAGCCCAGTCCGAGCCCTGGGTCGGGCGGAGCTTCCTATGGCGCCTTTGGCAAGGCCTGGCTGCCTGTCAGTCTCACTCTTTGCGTTAAATGCCCCTACGACTCGGTCGGTCGGCGCGGTGATTTAGTCAGGGTTGCTTCTTAACGAAGGCAAGGCCTCGGCGAGCCGGAGATGCGTCTGCCGTAAAAAAGGGGGCCTCGGCGAGACGGAAACACCTCAGGGTCGGCTGCCCTTGCCCGAGGCTAGGCTCGGGCGAGGCGTGATCGAGTCGCTCGTATGGACTGATCCCTGACTTAATCAAACCCATCAGGCCTCTGCAGCTTTATGCTGATGGGGGTTACCAGCTGAGAATTAGGCGTCTTGAGGGTACCCCTAATTATGGTCCCCGACAGTAGCCCCCGAGCCTCGAAGGGAGTGTTAGCACTCGCTTGGAGGCTTTCGTCGCACTTTTTTGCAAGGGGACCAGCCTTTCTCGGTTGCATTTTGTTCCGGTGGGTGCGCGCGAGCGCACCCGCCGGGTGTAGCCCCCGAGGCCTCGGAGGAGTGGTTTCACTCCTTCGAGATCTTAATGCCTTGCGTAATGCTTCGGCTGGTCTGCTGGTTCCCTCATGCGAACAGGCCGTAGCCCGGGTGCACTGTCGGGGCCCAAGTTTCTCGGGCTGGTATGTTGACGCTGTCAACGGTTTGGCCGGAGCCGGGTTTGCGAGAGCAGCCCCCGAGCCTCCGCACAGGGCGAGAGGGCGATCAGGGATAGACTCGGCTTTTTTACATACGACCCTACGTCGCCTTTCCGCAAGGAGGAGGGGGGGAGAGCGCCATGTTACCCTCGATGGGCACCGAACATGGTGTCTCCGGTGAGCTGCAAGCGGGTAATCCGAGTGGACGTCCGTGCCCCGTTCGTTGGGGGTCGGCTAGGGGCCCGGAGGCACGCCCAAAAGTACCTGCGGGTGATCTGCCGGACCCGGTCCCCTGGCGACGGGGTCCGAGGGCTCGTTGCCTCCCTCCGATGGGATTCCGTTACAGGATCGTTCCCGCTGGTCTCGGAAATGTCCTAGGGTACCTCGGGAGCGCAGCCCGACCTTGGTTATGTATCGAACGTACCCCTGGTCATCCCTCGCTCGGTGTCTGAGGCGACTGTGAACCCTTCGGGGGGCCAGCCTTCGAACCCCTGATCAGTAATGGGCGCGGAGCCCGAGTAGCCTGAGGCGGCCGTGGAACCTTTCGGGAGGCCGACCTTCGAACCTCTGACCAGTAGTGGGTGTCGGGCCCACGCGATCTGAGGTGGCTGTTGAACCCTTCGGGGGGCCAGCCTTCGAACCCCTGATCAGTATGGAGGCTCGGAGCCTAGTTCCTTCACGGGGAAGGATCCCTTTAGGGGTATCCCCTTTCCCGGTCCCTGTTGCAAGAGATAGAGAAAGAGGAAAAAGGAAAAAGGATACGAAATTTGAACGACGCGGCGTACCTTTTTTGGCGCGGTTGTTTTGGCGAAGGCGAAGCGTCGCCAGCTGCTCCTGCCAGAAGCGCCGCCTGTCCAGCCGCGGAGTTAATGCGACAGGGCGAGTAGTTGACGAGGCTGCCGTTGTGCGTGCGCGAGCCGTTCAAGGAACGGTCACGGGCGCGTCGTCTTCACGCCGTGAGAGGGGGTTCTCTCGCTGCCTCCGGATGGGACGTGAGCTTGGCTGACGGCGTGACCGCTGCTCCCGCGCGCCTGCCACCGTCATTACTGCCGGCCCACTTTTGACCGCATTTGACCGCTGCGTCAGGCTGGCGCTGCTGGGTCGCGCGCTGGTCGCCTCGGGTCGCGGTATTGGTTCCGCAATCGAGGAGGTGCGGTGGTGGCGCAAGTGGTACAGTTGCTTGCATGCAGCATCCGGCGCGCCGGTCGCGCGACGCGTGGGCTTGGGCCTCCGTGCTGGCAGGTTAGGAGTCGGAGAGGCGCGGCCACTTGGCGTGGTTGCATGCCACATGCATGGCTGCCTGCCCCTTTCGCCCGTTGGCCTGGGCAAAAGTGGAGGGTCACTTGTAACCGCTGGGTGGTTGCGTGCGCCGTGCGCGGCGGTTTGGCTTCTTCTGCTCGGAGCCGGTCTGCATGACATGCGGGACCCAGCCCCCGCGCCACAGGGGAGGTTTGGAGGCGTGTTGGAGAAGACTCGGCCCATGACGGTTGGGGGCGCAAGCAGGGAGAGTCGCCTTTAAAAGGAGGGCGACCCCTTTCGTAAGGCGACCATGTCTTCCTCCTCCCTTATGCATCGTGTCTTTCCACCTTTCAAGCCCCCGGATGGGGGAAACCGCCGTCTTTTCGCCCCATCGTTGGAGGAACGCAACTCCGTGGGAGTTGGTACCTTTCAGCCATCGTTCGGCTTCAAGGATTTTCATCACACAGCCCGGTTGCTCCCCTCCGCTGGTGATCACCCAAGACGGTGACCTCCAGCTCCTGGATGGGGAGAGGCAAACCGGGCTGTGGTCCCGGCCCCGCCCTCAGCGTTGAGGGTGTTCGTCATCCTCACCGGGGCGGGGAGCGAGGCGAGCCAGGGCTCCACCTCCTGCGCGGGTCGGCGGACCACCTCTTCTTCCAGCTTCTGGTGGTGGCAATCGCCCTTTAGCCCTACGGCGGAGACATCCTCCAGCCATGCCGGGGAAGGCGAACTGTTGCTGCCCAGCTAGGATGCAACATTCCGTCTTCCTCCTCACATTCGCGGCGAGGATGGCTGCGAGGATCTGCCGGGGTGCTCGGGGGCGTCCCGCGTTTTGCTGGTGATTCGCCCAGAGCTTGTCGCTCCACGGCTTCCCGGGCGGGAGGTCGTCCATACCCGTGGAGACGGAACCGGAGTTCCGTTTGTGATGGCACCTTGGATGCCAGTGTTTTTTGTTCATTTCGGCTTTTGGGGCCTGAACATGTATGTAACTTCGGCACGGGGCCGTGTTTTTTCCTCATTTTCGAGCACTAAGACTCGTCTGCCGATTATCTGAACCGCTTCACCAAGCATGAGTCGCCCCGTGTCAAGGTGACGAGTGAGGTATCCGTATCCCGGAGGCGTAGGAGTCCCTCGGCTCGGTCGGCCCTGCTGTCCGAGGCTCCTCTAGCTTAGTTAAAGAGACCCTCGGCCGCTCTTCGTCGAGCCGAGGCCAGGGGTAGCGATATCAGCATGAGCAGAGGCGGAGTTGGCTCGAAAATGAAACCTGGTTGGCCGGAGCCTGGCCAGGTTGTCCGTTGGCTGGATCGACGTCGGAGTTGATCAGCCGAGGCTTCGGACCGGGATGGCGCCCTCGGAAGATGGTTGGCCGAGGCCCCAGGGGTGACCAGCTGAGCCGCCTGCTCGGGCCGGGTTCTCGGAGAAGTCCCTGGCAGCGATTGCCCGGGCGTGGTGATGACGTCGTTCTTTCGGAGCAGAGACCCTCGGACCGCGTCACCGTCCGAGGCTATGTCGGGCCTCGCCGAAGGTGCCGTCGATGCCGAGGGTGTTGCTGCCCCCTTCCAGCGTCAAGACCCGAGCCTGCAGGATCAGATTGTCTTGTAGTGTGTGCTTTGTGCGGCCGTCGAGGCCAGAACACACACCCTTGTTGCGTGTTAAAGCTGCGTCTCTCTTCCTCTTGTTTCGAGTATCTGGACTTTTTGTCGGTAACAGGGATGTTTGTGCGAGCGAAAGTTGCTTCTCGCGGAAGGTGAGGAGTGAGGTATCCGTATCCCGGCGTGGGAGTCCCTCGGCTCGGTCGGCCTTGCCGCTTACGCGCACTTTTACTCGTCCATGAGGCCCTATCACCGACTCGGTCGAGAAGACTCGAAGAATCGCTTCGACAGAAGGGCTTCCGAACGTAAAGACTTGTTCGATCCGCGGAGTCACCTTATCCGAACGCGAGTTACTTATCGCAGAAGGTGATGAGTGAGGTATCCGTATCCCGGAGGCGTAGGAGTCCCTCGGCTCGGTCAGCCTTGACTGCTTACGTGTACCCCGTCGTTTCCAGGACCCACTTTTCGAAGTAGTCAAAAAGCACGAAAGATATTCTGGTAAAAGAGATTTTTTTTTCGAGGAAAATTTTGACGCAGAGGGGGTTTCCCCCTTTTAGCCCCCGAGGGAGGGTCGGGCTTTGTCGAGGCGAGGCCGACCCTTCCTTGTTGACTAAACTTTGCGTGGGTGCGAGGTATATGAACAACTTGGAAACATCTTAAGGGTAGAAGCGACGTAGCTGTTGGATGTTCCAAGCGTTGCCGTAGACCTCGCCTTGACTGTTGGCCAGCTTGTACGTTCCGGGCTTCAGAACTTTGGCGATGACGAATGGCCCCTCCCAGGGGGGCGTGAGCTTGTGCCTCCCTCGGGCGTCTTGCCGCAGCCGAAGCACCAGGTCGCCCACCTGGAGGCCTCGGGGTCGGACCCCTCGGGCGTGGTAGCGTCGCAGGGACTGCTGATACCGCGCCGAGTGTAGTAAGGCCCTGTCCCGAGCCTCTTCCAGCTGGTCCAGCGAGTCCTCTCGGCTAGCTTGGTTGCTTTGATCGTCGTAGGCTCTCGTCCTCGGGGAGCCGTATTCCAGGTCCGTGGGCAAGACGGCCTCGGCCCCGTAGACCAGGAAGAACGGCGTGAAACCCGTGGCTCGGCTCGGCGTCGTCCTCAGGCTCCAGACCACCGAGGGGAGTTCCTTCATCCATCGCTTGCCGAACTTGTTGAGGTCATTGTAAATCCGAGGCTTGAGCCCTTGTAGAATCATGCCGTTGGCACGCTCTACTTGCCCTTCGACATGGGATGAGCTACGGCAGCCCAGTCCACCCGGATGTTGTGGTCCTCGCAAAAACCCAAGAATTTTTTGCCGGTGAACTGGGTGCCATTGTCGGTGATGATGGAGTTCGGGACCCCGAAGCGATGGATGATGTTGGTGAAGAACGCCACCGCCTGCTCGGACCTGATGCTGTTCAGGGGTCGGACCTCGATCCACTTGGAGAATTTGTCGACGGCGACCAGCAGGTGCGTGTAGCCCCCGGGCCCTTCTGCAGAGGGCGACGAGGTCCAGACCCCACACAGCGAAGGGCCAGGTGATGGGTATCGTCTACAGATCCTGAGCGGGCAGGTGGGTCTGCTTCGCATAGAATTGGCACCCTTCGCAGGTGCGGACAATTCTAGTGGCGTCAGCCACCGCCGTCGGCCAGTAGAAGCGTTGCCGGAAAGCGTTCCCGACAAGGGCTCGAGGCGCTGCGTGATGGCCGCAAGCCCCCGAGTGTATCTCTTGCAGGAGTTTCCTGACCTTCGGCGATGGAGATGCACCGCTGGAGGATGCCCGAGGGGCTGCGGTGGTAAAGCTCCTTCTCATCGCCCAGCAAGACGAACGACTTGGCGCGTCACGCTACCCGCCGTGCCTCGGCCTGGTCGAGGGGTAGATCTCCTTGGCGGAGATATTGCAGGTACGGGGCCTGCCAATCTCGATCAGGCGTGACCCCGCTCCGCTCTTCCTCGATGCGCAGCGCCTCGCCTCGGGGGCCGAGGGTTCCTCGGGTTGAACCGAGGATGGCTCGGCTAGGCCGAGGTCACCTCGGACGGGGCCGAGGGCGCCTCGGGCTCGGGCGTGTCGCTGATCTTGACGGAGGGTTGGTGTAGATCCCGGGAGAAGACGTCCGGGGGAACCGTCGTTCGCCCCGAGGCTATCTTTGCCAGCTCGTCCGCAGTCTCGTTGTAGCGCCGGGCGATGTGGTTAAGCTCGAGCCCGTAGAACTTGTCTTCCAGGCGTCGAACCTCATCACAGTAGGCCTCCATCTTCGGGTCGCGGCAGTGGGAGTTCTTCATGACTTGGTCGATGACGAGCTGCGAGTCGCCGCGAGCGTCGAGGCGTCGGACCCCTAGCTCGATGGCGATTCGCAATCCGTTGATCAGAGCTTCGTACTCAGCCACATTGTTGGACGCCGGGAAATGGAGGCGTAGCACGTAGCGCAGGTGTTTCCGAGGGGCGAGACGAAGAGCAGGCCCGCGCCGGCTCCCCGTCTTCATCAGCGACCCGTCGAAAAACATGGTCCAGAGCTCCGGTTGGATCGGAGCCGTCGGCAACTGTGTGTCGACCCATTCGGCTACGAAGTCCGCCAGTACCTGGGACTTGATGGCCTTCCGAGGGGCGAACGAGATTGTCTCGCCCATGATTTCCACCGTCCACTTCACGATCCGTCCCGAGGCCTCTCGGCACTGGATGATCTCCCCCAGGGGGAAGGATGACACCACAGTTACCGGATGAGACTCGAAGTAATGCCGCAACTTTCGCCTCGTCAGGATCACTGCATACAGCAGCTTCTGATCTTGTGGGTAGCGGATCTTGGTTTCGGACAGCACCTCGCTGACGAAGTAAACTGGCCTCTGAATGGGCAATGCATGCCCCTCTTCTTGCCTTTCGACCACGATCGCGGCGCTAACCACCTGAGTGGTAGCGGCGACGTAGACCAAGAGGGCTTCTCCATTAGCTAGGGGTACCAAGACGGGCGCCTGGGTGAGGAGCGCCTTCAGGTTCCCGAGAGCTTCCTCGGCCTCGGGAGTCCAAGTGAAGCACTCGGCCTTCCTTAAGAGACAGTACAGGGGCAGGCCTCTTTTGCCGAGGCGCGAGATGAAATGGCTCAAGGCCGCGAGACATCCCATGATCCTCTGTACGCCTTTTAAGTCCTTGATGGGCCCCATGCTGGTGATGGCTGCGATCTTCTCCGGGTTGGCTTCGATGCCCCGCTCGGAGACGATGAATCCCAGGAGCATGCCTCGGGCACCCCGAAGACGCACTTCTCGGGATTGAGCTTGACGCCCTTCGCCTTGAGACACCGGAATGTCACTTCAAGGTTGGAGAGAAGGTCGGAGGCTTTCCTTGTTTTGACTACGATGTCATCGACGTAGGCCTCGACCGTGCGACCAATGTGTTCGCCGAACACGTGGTTCATGCACCGCTGGTACGTTGCACCCGCGTTCCTCAAACCGAACGGCATGGTGACATAACAGTACATGCCGAAGGGCGTGATGAAAGAAAGTCGCGAGCTGGTCGGACTCTTTCATCTTGATTTGATGATACCCTGAGTAGGCATCGAGGAAAGACAGGGTTTCGCACCCAGCAGTGGAATCCACGATTTGATCGATGCGAGGTAGAGGGTAGGGAACCTTCGGACATGCTTTGTTGAGACCAGTGTAGTCTACACACATCCGCCATTTCCCCCCTTTCTTCCTCACAAGCACAGGGTTGGCAAGCCATTCGGGATGGAATACCTCTTTGATGAACCCTGCTGCCATCAGCTTGTGGATCTCCTCGCCTATCACCCTGCGCCTTTCCTCGTCGAATCGGCGCAGAGGCTGTCTGACCGGTCGGGCTCCGGCCCGAATATCCAGCGAGTGCTCGGCGACATCCCTCGGTATGCTGGGCATGTCCGAGGGACTCCACGCAAAGACGTCGGCGTTTGCGCGGAGAAAGTCGACGAGCACTGCTTCCTATTTGGGGTCGAGCCCGGAACCGATCCGGATCTGCTTGGAGATGTCGCCACTGGGGTCGAGAGGGACGGCCTTAACCGTCTCCGCTGGCTCGAATTTGCCGGCGTGTCGCTTCACGTCCGGCACCTCTTGGGAGAGGTTTTCTAGGTCGGCGATGAGGGCCTCGGACTCGGTGAGGGCCTCGGCGTACTCCACGCACTCCACATCGCATTCGAACGCGTGTTTGTACGTGGGGCCGACGGTGATGACCCCGTTGGGGCCCGGCATCTTGAGCTTCAGGTAGGTGTAGTTGGGGATGGCCATGAACCTCGCGTAGCATGGCCTTCCCAATACTGCGTGGTAGGTTCCTCGGAACCCGACCACCACGAACGTCAAAGTCTCCCTTCGGAAGTTGGAGGGTGTTCCGAAGCAGACAGGAAGGTCGAGCTGTCCGAGGGGTTGGACGCGCTTCCCAGGAATGATCCCGTGGAAGGGCGCAGCGCCTGCTCGGACAGAGGACAGATCGACGCGCAGGAGCCTGAGGGTCTCGCGTAGATGATATTGAGGCAGCTGCCCCATCCATCAGGACCTTGGTGAGCCTGACGTCGCCGATGATGGGATCGACGACGAGCGGGTACTTCCCCGGGCTCGGCACGTGGTCGGGGTGGTCATCTTGGTCGAAGGTGATGGGCTTGTCGGACCAGTCTAGGTAGACTGGCGCCGCCACCTTCACCGAGCAGACGTCCCGACGCTCTTGCTTGCGATGCCGAGCCGAGGCATTCGCCGCATGCCCTCCGCAGATCATGAAGCAGTCGCGGACCTCGGGGAACTCTCCTGCTTGGTGATCTTCCTTTTTGTCGTCGTCGCGGGCCCTGCCACCCTCTGCGGGTGGCCCGGCCTTGTGGAAGTGGCGCCGAAGCATGACGCATTCCTCGAGGGGTGTGCTTGACGGCCCCTGATGGTAAGGGCACGTCTCCTTGAGCATCTTGTCGAAGAGGTTGGCACCTCCGGGGCTTCCGAGGGTTCTTGTACTCGGCGGCGGCGACAAGGTCTGCGTCGGCAGCGTCGCGTTTCGCTTGCGACTTCCTCCTGCCTTTCTTCTTGGCACCGCGCGGAGTAGACGCCTCGGGAGCATCCTCCGACGGGCGGCCTGGGGCTGCTTGTCCTTTCGGAAGATGGCCTCGACCGCCTCCTGGCCGGAGGCGAACTTGGTGGCGATGTCCATCAGCTCGCTCGCCCTGGTGGGGGTCTTGCGACCCAACTTGCTCACCAGGTCACGGCAGGTGGTGCCGGCAAGGAACGCGCCGATGACATCGGAGTCGGTGATGTTGGGCAGTTCGGTGCGCTGCTTCGAGAACCGCCAGATGTAGTCCCGAAGAGACTCTCCCGGCTGTTGCCGGCAGCTTCGGAGGTCCCAGGAATTCCCGGGGCGCACGTACGTGCCTGGAAGTTGCCGGCGAAAGCTTGGACCAAATCCTCCCAGTTGGAAATCTGCCCCGGAGGCAGGTGCTCCAACCAAGCGCGAGCAGTGTCGGAGAGGAACAGGGGGAGGTTGCGGATGATGAGGTTGTCGTCGTCCGTTCCACCCAGTTGACAGGCCAGGCGGTAGTCCGCGAGCCACAATTCCGGTCTTGTTTCCCCTGAGTACTTTGTGATAGTAGTCGGGGGTCGGAATCGGGTCGGAAACGGCGCCCGCCGAATGGCCCGGCTGAAGACCTGTGGACCTGGTGGTTCGGGCGAGGGACTCCGATCCTCCCCGCTGTCGTAGCGTCCCCCACGCCTGGGGTGATAGCCTCGGCGCACCCTTTCGTCGAGGCGGGCCCGACGGTCGATGAGGGTGCTCGTCGCCGAGGTGGCCCGGGGCCGCAGGCGCGGTGTTGCGCGTGCGCCCGGTGTAGACCGAGGCTTCCCGCATGAGTCGGGAAGTCGCGGCACGAGGCTCCGAGGGGTACCCCTGCCTTCGGGAGGCAGAGCTCTCGGCCCGCCGGGCCGCAGCGCCTTCCAGGAGATGCTTGAGCTCTCCCTGGATTCGCCGACCCTCGGTGGTTGATGACTCCGGCATCGCGCGGAGGAGCATCGCTGCGGCTGCCAGGTCCTGACCGGTTCCGCCGGATGCGGGTGGCGGCCTGTCCCTGGCATCGTTGGCGATGCGGTGGTGGAGACCCTGGGGCAGGTGACGTATTTCTCCGGCCGGGGGCTGGCCCGCCCATACCTGCCCGACGTCCCGGCGGATCGACTCGAGCGCTCCTGCCCCCTCGTCGAGCCCGGCCTGCGCCCCGCGGACTTGCTCGAGCTGTGGGTCGTGACCCCCCCGGAACAGGGACCACAGCTAGCTCCCGCGGGATGTCGGCGCGAGGCACTGGCCTAGGGAGATCACCATCCTCTGGCATGCCGAGACGGCTGCCTCCGGAGGATCCCCTAGCTCGACGTGGAAACATTCGCGGCTCGGGCCGCAGTCCTTGTCGTCAAGGCTGCGGCTGCCGTCGGAACAGTCGGAGAGGCAGTAGTTGCATGCGGTCATGAAGTCCCGCATGGCACTGGGGTTGCCAGATCCGGAGAAATCCCAGCAGATGCTGGGGTCGTCATCTTCCTCGGACCCAGAGGGCCCGTAGGTCGAGACGCCCGTCAATCGGTCCCAAGGCAACCGCACACGAAACCCAAAAGGGGTTGCACTCGCCTCAACGTGAGCGCCCGCCAGAGCGAGGTCGCTAGGCGGGTTGAGGTCGAGTCGAAATGACGAAGGATGGGGATCAGTCGGTACCTTTTGGTCGACGAGGAGTGACGAGGTCACATCGGGGGCTGATCGCGCCGTCGTCCTGGGTACGAGGGTGACGTCCCGCAGGCCCTCCGTGAGCGTGCTGGCGTCGTCCACCTGGTCGGGGTTGGCGTGTTGCGGGGGGACGGCGCTCGCCTTCGCCTCAAACGCGAGGGTGACGCCCGACGCGTCCTCCATTGGGGCACTGGGGATGTCGATTCGCTCGACAGCCGACGGAGCGCAGCCTCCCGCTCGGCCCTGGTTGCCCCGCCTCCTCCTCCGATGGCGAGGGAGAGGATGGGGCGAGCTCGAATGTTGTTCTTCCCCACGCGGGAAAGGCGTCGTCGATTCCGCCGCCGGCGGGCGGGCTGTCGGCCACCATTGTCACCGCCGCGCGGCGGTGGAAGGAGTATCATGTCGTAGCCGCCGTCGAAAGACATGAACTCGAGGCTCCCGAAACGGAGCACCGTCCCGGGTTGGAGAGGTCGTTGGAGACTGCCCATCTGGAGCTTGACGGGAAACTGCTCGTCAACACGCAGCAGGCCCCTACCTGGCGCGCCAACTGTCGGCGTTTCGAGACCGGGGGGTCCCTGAGCCGACGAGTGAGTGTGCCGCGTGCCCCAGCCCAGATGGGTCGAGCGCGTGGGCGAGCGCGAAGGGGGAAGAGCGAGGTGGCCGGAGCCGGGTCGTGAGGGAGGCGGAGATCCCGCGGCCTTCGTGTTCGTCCCGCGCCCAGGTCGGGTGCGCTTGCAGTAGGGGGTTACAAGCGTCCACGCGGGTGAGGGGAGCGAGCGGCCCCAAGAGAGCGCCTGCCCCTGCCCTCGTTCCCGGGGGCCAACCTTCTCTAAGAAGGCCCTGGTCCTTCCTTTTATAGGCGCAAGGAGAGGATCCAGGTGTACAATGGGGATGCAGCAGAGTGCTACGTGTCTAGCGGGGGAGAGCTAGCGCCCTGGTACATGCCAATGTGGCAGCCGGAGAGAACTTGGCACCCAGCTGGTGTGGTGTCGTGGCTGTCGGAGGAGTAACGGAGCCTAGTGGAGGGACAGCTGTCGGAATAGTTGGCTCTTGCTGACGTCCCCCCGCTTCCGTAAGGGAGCTGAGAGCCGCCGTCGTCATGGGTCTAGCGGGGCGCCATCATTGCCTATCTGGCGGAGCTAGCCAGATGGGACGTCGGTCTTGTTCTCTGCGGCCCAAGTCGGCTCGGGGTAGGGTGATGATGGCGCTTCCTGTTGACGTGGCGGACTTGTGCCCTAGGTCGGGCGATGTGGAGGCTCCTCCGAGGCCGAGGTCGAGTCTGTCTTCCATGGCCGAGGCCGAGTCCGAGCTCCTGGGTCGGGCGAGGCGGAGGTCGTTCGGCAGAGGCCAGGGCGGAGTCCGAGCCCTGGGTTGGGCGGAGCGGAGTTCGTCGTCTTCCGGGGCCTTAGCCCGAGTCCGAGCCCTGGGTCGGGCGGAGCGGAGTTCGCCGTCTTCTGGGGTCTTAGCCCGAGTCCGAGCCCTGGGTCGGGCGGAGCGGAGTTCGCCGTCTTCCGGGGCCTTAGCCCGAGTCCGAGCCCTGGGTCGGGCGAAGCGGAGTTCGCCGTCTTCCGGGGCCTTAGCCCGAGTCCGAGCCCTGGGTCGGGCGGAGCTTCCTATGGCGCCTTTGGCAAGGCCTGGCTGCCTGTCAGTCTCACTCTTTGCGTTAAATGCCCCTGCGACTCGGTCGGTCGGCGCGGTGATTTAGTCAGGGTTGCTTCTTAACGAAGGCAAGGCCTCGGGCGAGCCGGAGATGCGTCTGCCGTAAAAAAGGGGGCCTCGGGCGAGACGGAAACACCTCAGGGTCGGCTGCCCTTGCCCGAGCTAGGCTCGGGCGAGGTGTGATCGAGTCGCTCGTATGGACTGATCCCTGACTTAATCAAACCCATCAGGCCTCTGCAGCTTTATGCTGATGGGGGTTACCAGATGAGAATTAGGCGTCTTGAGGGTACCCCTAATTATGGTCCCCGACACATTCAAACATTCTAGCTAATATTTTAACTATTAGTTATTTTTAGCAAATTTGCTAATAGTTAGTTAGATATTGTTAGCTAGCTAATTTTACTAATAATTTTTAACTAATTAACTATTAGCTCTAGTGTATTCAAGCACCCCTTTATCTAAAGTCACATAGCTCAAGTCAAATATATATGCAATGTTGATATCTATCTATATCTTATCCAACACAACCAATATTATCTATAGTTGAGTTTTAAACAGAGAAAAATTAACTGTACATAACAAATTTGTATCCATAAGTATCGGATTTTACTTCCTACTCACTATTAAGGTCGTATATATTTTGTTTACCCTCTGAATTATATAATCCATCTTAAATAAGTTAAGAGACAAATAAAAAGCATAGATTATTAGGTGGATTATATGATCTAGATATTTAGATTATATTTCATAAATAGATCATTAGATGCTTATATATATGGGTGATAGACTCTAAATTTTATAATAAGATTTAATGATCGGATTGGATTAGAATTGGGCCCTATTTCTATTAATTTTTGAACTAAAGTTTGTTTAGGCCATTCTATTTTGTAAATAAGTATTTGGATCATGATCCATTACCATCCCTACTTATATATAATTCATAAGTTAGATTATATAATCTTGGAAGGAAATAAATAGTGCCTTAGTTGCATGGCTGAACAAATAGGCGACCAAATTGGCACAAAGACAAAGTAAATCAGCGGAACGCTGATTTAAAAGGGCCCAAACTGTATTGCCGTACAACCCATACTGGTATTATAGCCTAAACATTTCTCTTTTTCTTTTTCTCTACTCCTATAAGCACCATTGTTTCTGGTTTGTATGATTGTATCACTGTCTCGGTACTATTGTACGAAGTGCAGCTTCATTTCTTTTGAACAAAACACATTTAAAATAGAGCAATTCAATTTTAGTACTATCTGTTGAAGACCTACTGGTGTTAGGCTTTGAAGAATCGAGACGTGCATGGATATTTGTTGTAGATACATTTTTTGTTGCAATTTTCGTTGTTATATAATGTCAGGTTTTGTTAGCAATTAGTATCAGGTATCAAATGCCCTGCAAACTGCAAGTCCGTAAATGGAGATGTCAATGGCCGAACAGTGCGGAGAATGGGCCACCTAATTGGGCCTATACATCTTCACAACAGGCCTTAATCGAAAAACATCTGTGGTAGGGCCTAAATTGTACTACTAACGAACTCATTTTTTTCTATTAAACGCCTAATAATAAAACTAATTAGATGTCTGTGCATTGCTATGATTTTTATATATTACTCAGGTAGACTTTGTTTTTATATTATGAGTGAGTATAGAATATATAATCAATGTTCGAACCGTTTAAATTTACCTTATTTTTACATAAATGGGAAGGGGAGGGGTGAGAAAAAATAGACTTGATGTATGACGATGGTGAAAACTAAACACTTCATTGATATTTGAAAGGGAATTAGGCATACACCTATTTCCTATACATCTATGTGACTCATGGATGATGAATTATGCTTATTTCCTATCTAAAAGAAATCATCCATCACTATATACTCCCTTGTATTACTAACATTCTTCTTGAGTATTTTCAATAAGTTTGAAAGGAAAAAGAAGCCACTGCAAAGGGAGGACTCTCAAATGAAAGAGGATAACATCAAGAACAACACCACCTACTTCTACGAAACAATCAATGGTGTGGTTGTGAGTATTCTAAACCTTTCATATTGAGAATTCTAGGCTCAAGTTGTTTATTACAAATCTAATGAGCCTTGATCAAGATGTATAATGCTTCTCTCTATTTGTCTTTAAAGTAAATGCATCCATTCAATTCATTCAAATACTTGATGCATATCTTTAGGGGGAGCCTTTTATCTTGATTATGTTGAGACTATTGCTTTATCTCAGTAATTTCATATAGTCTCTTGCATGAGAATAAGTTTTCTCATGAAGTATGCTACTATCTTTAAATTCTTGTCTTTCACTCTAAAGTAGCATATTTGCTGGATTCTCCTACTCTAAGCTCAATTGATAATCTAATGTGTGTTTTTTATTTTGATCACATCTGTTATTTGTTTGATCATTGAATAACTTCAATCAACAATCATGCTTCTTAGTGCCATATATACTATCAATCGATATCTCTCTTGATATGCACTAAGTTAAAAGGAGAATTCATGATACATTTATGCAACTTGTGATCCATTTTGATATATGCTAACAATAACTTGAAAAGATCACTAGTTGTAGAACTCTCTCTTGTGCAAAATATTTCCCTATATTGTCATTAAGAATAGATCTTAAGCATCTAAGACTAAGGACAAAGCATAATGAAGAGAGCGTTCCTATGTAAAGGTATAAAAAGGTAAAACTATCTCCTTTCATTTGAACTTGTACCTAAATCTTCCTTTTCTGTACTCTCTTGTTTAAAAGGAAGAGAAAGCATGTCCATGCATTATCCCTGCTTCATATCTAGTTTAACCTCCTAAATATTTCATTCCTGCTTTATGCATCTTTGGTAAAACTAGATGAAGTGGTTTTATTGTCAAAGAACTTAAAGCTTAACCTTGTAACGAGGATAAGCTACCTTTGTTTCAAAGGTGGATGGTCCTTAAGTCTCTCTGAAATCCTTAAGGGAAAAATGCTTAAAATATTTACAACATGCTTTCATAAGTGCATAAATTGTCATGAGCATCACACTTATACTATGACACAATGCACTTCACATTCTGTATGATAGATATGTTCTCATTAACCTAATTATGTGCAATTGGCATTTAAGGCCATAATATGTGTTCCTCTCCATGCACACACTTAGGGGAGCAATCTATGTTATATAGAATTATGATCATGCTTAATTTGACATATCCTTTTGATCATATCTCTTTTATGTCTATGACTAATGTGTTTTCAAGTATATTCCAAACCAAGTCATAGGTACATTGAAAGGGAATTGGAGTCTCCGGCGAAGACAAAGCTTCCACTCTACTCTATCGATATTATCTACCCTTCGCCATCACTCCACAATGTCTCACCATCTTTGGTAATCTTCACTCATATGTTTTATTTGCCAAAGGGGAGAAAATAGTTAGGAAAAGGGCTTACATCTCACTCAAAGTATCCGTTTTTGGCGATTCATGCCAAAGGGGAGAAAGTATGAGCCCAAAGCAAAAGGACCGCACCACCACCCTAAATTTTAAAATTAATGGTTTTCATTTGGAAAATTTCAAAATTGGTATCTCTTTGTGCTCTAAAGGGGGAGTAAGTAGTATATTGATGTCTTAAAACCCTTTTGAACACTAAGAGAGACTTTATTTGAGGGGGAGTTTTGTTAGTCAAAGGAAAAGCATTTGGAACAAAGGAAGGAAATTTTAAAACTTGAAAATGCTTTGCAAAATCTTATTCATTTACCTTTGACTATTTTGCAAAAAGAACTTTGAAAATGGATTTACAAAAAGAATTTGCAAAAACAAAACATGTGGTGCAAATGTGGTCCAATATGTTAAAAACAAAGAAACAATCCATGCATATCTTGTAAGTATTGGCTCAATTCAAAGCAACCTTTGCACTTACATTATGCAAACTAGTTCAATTATGCACTTTTATATTTGCTTTGGTTTGTTGGCATCAATCACCAAAAAGGGGGAGATTGAAAGGGAATTAGGCATACACCTATTTCCTATACTAATTTTGGTGGTTGAATTGCCCAACACAAATAATTGGACTAACTAGTTTGCTCTAGTGTATAAGTTATACAGGTCCAAAGGTTCACACTTAGCCAATAAAAAGACCAAATATTGGGTTCGACAGAAGAGCACAGGGCCAACCGAAGGCACCCTGGTCTGGTGCACCGGACTGTCCGGTGCACCACCGGACAGTGTCCGGTGCACCAGGGAAGGTCGACTTCAAACTCTTCACCTTCGGGAATTCTCGGAGCCGGCACGCTAAAATTCACCGGACTGTCCGGTGTACACCGGACAGTGTCCGGTGTACACCGGACAGTGTCCGGTGCTTCAAGGATGAGCGCCCCGCGAACTCGGCAGCCTCGGGAATTCACTTCGGCTGCTCCGCTATAATTCACCGGACATGTCCGGTGTACACCGGACTGTCCGGTGTGACAGCGGGGCAACGGCTTCTTCAGCGTCAACGGTCACCTGCTGCGCATTAAATGCGCGCCAGAGCGCGCAGGAGGCAGGCACGCGCGGGGCGGCGCACCCGGACACTCTACAGTACATGTCCGGTGCGCCACCGGACATCAAGATGGGCCCAGTGTCAGTGCTCCAACGGTCGAAACCCCAACGGTCGGGTGACGTGGCTGTCGCACCGGACATGTCCGGTGCGCCATCGAACAGACAGCCCTCACCAACGGCTAGATTTTGGTTGGTGGCTATAAATACCACCCCAACCGGCCACTTCAAGGGAGCCCAAGCAACATTCCAAGTCATCTAGTTGACACTCAAGCCCTCCCAACCACATATATTCATTGATCCATCCTATACACAAGATTTAGACCACTACAACCAACACAAGTGCCACAAAAGAGAGCAAGCAAAAGAGAGCTACTCATTTGAGTTTAGCACTAGTGCCTTGTGAGATTCATCGAGAGATAGTGTGTGCTACTTCCTTGTGTTCATTTGTGCGTGGAGTTTTGACTCCCATTGAACTTCCTCCAAAGTTTTGGAGGCTTGTAAAAGCTAGCAAGAGACACCAAAGATTGTGGTGATCCTTGTGGGATCGAGAGTGATCCTTGAGAAGAAGAAGAGCTCGCCGATCCTTGTGTGATCGGGGGAGAGAGGGAAAGGGTTGAAAAAGACCCGTCCTTAAGTGGACTCCTCAACGGGGACTAGGCCTTCGAGGGCCGAACCTCGGTAAACAAATCACCCGTGTCCATTGCGTTTATTGCTTGTGATTTGTTTGTTTCCCTTGCTCTAAGTTTTCTTGCATCCTTATTTGGTAATATCACTTGGTGTTGCTTCAAGTTAACTTCCCATTTAGTGAAGCAACACGTTGCAAGAAAGAACTTGTTCTAGTGCTCTTCTCATCTAAGGCTTCTTGCTTTGTTATTCTATAACTTATCAATTGTATTGATTTATCACTTCCGCATTATTTAGCAATACTCCTTTCAAGCAAGATCTTAGTTTGTATACTCCTATATTTGTATATCTTGTTCTAACCACTATTCAAGGGATCTAGTTTGGGGGATAAAAGTTTTAATTTTCAGGTTCCGCCTATTCACCCCCCCTCTAGGCGACTTTCAATTGGTACCAGAGCTAGGCACTTCATCTTGAGTCTAACAACTCAAAGTGATGGCTCGTAAAAGATCCCAAAAGAACAAAGACCCAGGAGAAGAAGGAGGTAACTCTTGAGATATTACTTTCCGATTGTTCTAATTATGATTCATGGTCTACTAGAGTGATAAATGCCTTTAGAGCGGTAGATCCACAATTAGAACAAATTTTGGTCAAGAGTATTATTCCTCCTAACTATGCTAGGGAAAATGCCTCCGAAGAAGATTTAAGATGTATACGCTTAAACTATCTAGCTTATGACATCTTAAGTAAATCCCTTAGCAAAGAAGATTATCATGCCTTCATAATAAAATATGACAAACCCATTTGTGATATGCATGATATTTGGACTAGAATTAAAAGCAAATTTAATAAGTCCAAACATGATAGTTCATTTTGTGCTTCTACTTCCTTTGGTATTTGTGATACTAACTCTTGCAAGGAAGAAGAAGATAATGAACGGTGGAGACCAAACGATGAATCCACCTCTCCAAAAGGTTTGTCTTCCCATTTCGATTCCCACATGTGTTGTGTGGCTAATGCAATGATAGCGGAAGCATAAATGAGGATGAGGAGGAAGAAAGAAGCCTTGTGCATCTCTACGCTCGCCTAAGCCAAGAAGATAAGGCGGTCATGCTCAAACTTCTAGAAAGAGCGAGAGAGCAAAGCGAAGCTCGTCAAAGCTAGAAGATATTCTCTCCATGAAAATGCTACACTTTGACGAGTTGACTAAAGAACATGAGGAGCTAAAATGCTCTCATGTTGATTTGGTCCAAAGGTATGAAACTATTTCAATTGAGCAAGATAACGCTTTACATTGTATCGCTCAATTAGTAAATAGGAATACCTTGCTTAAGGACCAAGTAGAAAAGCTAAAAGTTGAAAATCTAGCTTTTCAAGAAAAATATGATATGCTTCTATGTTCTCATGAAAATCTTATGATGATCATATCATATTAAACATTGCTCATGAGGTTGTGATAGAAAACTTAAAATCCCAACAACCTCACTCGTGCACATGGGTTCAAATTGATACTATATTACCATGTGTTAATGCTTGTTGTTTGTCGACAAGCAAATCTTCCTTTGAGCTAGAATTTGCAGGAACAAATGAGGATTCATATCAAAAGCTCAAAGAAGAAAATGAGAGGCTAAAGAAGAGCTTGACACAACTAAAGGGAAATGCATTGCCCGACCTTCTCAAGATAACCGTGATCACATGGTGAAGAAGCTTGAGACGGGAACAACCGTGGCATGCACTACATCCCTTGAAGAAAATGTCAAGGATTTGAGGATTGCCAAGAGGAGGAAACAAAAGATGAAGTTCAACACCACCTCCAAAAGCCTCAACCACGCCTCCACAAAAGGTAACATCCAAGGTAATGATCAAGCCACACTTCACATTAAGAGGTGTAGTGAATGCTTTGAAGAGGGGCACTTGATTAGGTCATGTCCCTACATTAAAAATGGCTTGATTATTAACAAGGATGATAGACTTTGTTTTAAATGCTCCAAGAAGGACACTTGCTTAGATCTTGTCCCCATTTAAAACAAAAAGGCATAGGGTTAGAAAAGAAAGTTTTTACTAACCATGTAGCAAACAACAAACAAGGAAAGAAGAAAACTTCAAAACTTGAAAAACGCCTTTGCTACACATGCCGTAAGAAGGGACATCAATGCAGGGATTGTCCCATTGGTAACAATTCCACTCCTAGCTTGTCAATTAACTCTCATGTAACTAGGCAACCCAAAATTGCAACTTGTGCTAGAAGGTAATAAGTTTACCTAGTGCTAACACAAAGGACTTTGGGTTCCTAGATCTTTGTTGACTAACCGTGATGGACCATCAAGCGATGGGTACCAAAATATGCTTGACAAGCTTTGTAGGAGAAGGAGATGATATGAAGTCTTTGGGGTGCTTGAGAGAGTTCATTCAATTCGTATCAACTCAAGCTATCAATCTTCAATGATCTATATACATGATTGACCCAAGGTTATTTTTCAAATTGCTATGTCTCAAACTCATATCATCTCGAGGAAGATATTATGTTGTAGGAAGTGAACAGATATCATATGCGAAAAATCAAGGCCTACAGCATGGAGGAAAGCCAAAGGATGGTAACACTTATCTTTTAAAGTGCAAGTATTTAAAATATCATTTCTTATATGTCTTATGTAGTCACATAGAAAAATTGAAGCACTTCAAATATCTTTAAATTGATATTACCATTCTTTGAAGAATTTCCTCGCATATGGTAGATTGCACATTCATCATTTCCATACTATGGCAATCTACATGCTTTAATTTGTTGCAAATATGTCATGGCATATTCTTCCTCTAATTATCTTGTTATTGCCATGATTCTAGATATAGAGAGATACTTCATGTTCTTAAAAGAATAAGGTGTCATGTAAGGAATTCAAATCCTTAGGACACTTGTAAAAGGAAAACTCTCTCTATAACTAGAATAGTGAGACTAATGATTTTATCTAAGTAACCCAAGTAGTCTCACTTGTAGAGAATAGGTTTCTCTTTGGAAAAGCATGTAATCTAACATGAAATGAAAAATCAATCCAATAATTTATGATGCACTTCTACTTAAATTGGATTTGATTCTTTCACATTTATCGCTTTCCAAATCATGAATTAGATTTATTCCTATAATCTCAAAGGATTTTTATGCTTGTCTTATGAATTAAAATTGAACATAACATCATCTATGGATAATCTAGTTCATGCTATAAAGTTTCCATGTTTTAGTAATCTAGATTTTCATTCCTTATCAAAATGGTTACAAAAATGGAAACTAGTGCTTGTGTTACTAACAAAGTATCTCTTGAGCCTACTTATGAATATCTACAAAAAGGAGGTGCACAAGCCTCATGGGTTGTTCTTCACCCAAAAGAAGAAAGGTAAAAGCAAAGGTATGGGAACTCATCTTCTTAAGTTGGTTCCCATCTCAATGGGTATTTAATCTAAATTATCATATTCTACCCTTGTGAGAAATAGATTCTTTATTGGACCGAAAATTAACCAAGTATGCATTCAATATCATTTTCATAAATGCGCTTGTCCATTAGAATCTAATTCATGCCTTTGCTATATCCTTTTCTCATATTGATGCGCTTCTAAGTCATGATAATAAATTCAATATGAAAAAGTAAAATTCCTTTGATTGATCAAAAATGATTAAAGGTGCTCATTCCTCTTTTCTGTTAATATGCACTAACGTTAAGGAATTTACTTCATATCTATGTGACTCATGGATGATGAATTATGCTTATTTCCTATCTAAAAGAAATCATCCATCACTATATACTCCCTTGTATTACTAACATTCTTCTTGAGTATTTTCAATAAGTTTGAAAGGAAAAAGAAGCCACTGCAAAGGGAGGACTCTCAAATGAAAGAGGATAACATCAAGAACAACACCACCTACTTCTACGAAACAATCAATGGTGTGGTTGTGAGTATTCTAAACCTTTCATATTGAGAATTCTAGGCTCAAGTTGTTTATTACAAATCTAATGAGCCTTGATCAAGATGTATAATGCTTCTCTCTATTTGTCTTTAAAGTAAATGCATCCATTCAATTCATTCAAATACTTGATGCATATCTTTAGGGGAGCCTTTTATCTTGATTATGTTGAGACTATTGCTTTATCTCAGTAATTTCATATAGTCTCTTGCATGAGAATAAGTTTCTCATGAAGTATGCTACTATCTTTAAATTCTTGTCTTTCACTCTAAAGTAGCATATTTGCTGGATTCTCCTACTCTAAGCTCAATTGATAATCTAATGTGTGTGTTGTTATTTTGATCACATCTGTTATTTGTTTGATCATTGAATAACTTCAATCAACAATCATGCTTCTTAGTGCCATATATACTATCAATCGATATCTCTCTTGATATGCACTAAGTTAAAAGGAGAATTCATGATACATTTATGCAACTTGTGATCCATTTTGATATATGCTAACAATAACTTGAAAAGATCACTAGTTGTAGAACTCTCTCTTGTGCAAAATATTTCCCTATATTGTCATTAAGAATAGATCTTAAGCATAAGACTAAGGACAAAGCATAATGAAGAGAGCGTTCCTATGTAAAGGTATAAAAAGGTAAAACTATCTCCTTTCATTTGAACTTGTACCTAAATCTTCCTTTTCTGTACTCTCTTGTTTAAAAGGAAGAGAAAGCATGTCCATGCATTATCCCTGCTTCATATCTAGTTTAACCTCCTAAATATTTCATTCCTGCATTTATGCATCTTTGGTAAAACTAGATGAAGGTTTTATTGTCAAAGAACTTAAAGCTTAACCTTGTAACGAGGATAAGCTACCTTTGTTTCAAAGGTGGATGGTCCTTAAGTCTCTCTGAAATCCTTAAGGGAAAAATGCTTAAATATTTACAACATGCTTTCATAAGTGCATAAATTGTCATGAGCATCACACTTATACTATGACACAATGCACTTCACATTCTGTATGATATAGATATGTTCTCATTAACCTAATTATGTGCAATTGGCATTTAAGGCCATAATATGTGTTCCTCTCCATGCACACACTTAGGGGCAATCTATGTTATATAGAATTATGATCATGCTTAATTTGACATATCCTTTTGATCATATCTCTTTTATGTCTATGACTAATGTGTTTTCAAGTATATTCCAAACCAAGTCATAGGTACATTGAAAGGGAATTGGAGTCTCCGGCGAAGACAAAGCTTCCACTCTACTCTATCGATATTATCTACCCTTCGCCATCACTCCACAATGTCTCTCCATCTTTGGTATAATCTTCACTCATATGTTTTATTTGCCAAAGGGGAGAAATAGTTAGGAAAAGGGCTTACATCTCACTCAAAGTATCCGTTTTTGGCGATTCATGCCAAAGGGGGAGAAAGTATGAGCCCAAAGCAAAAGGACCGCACCACCACCCTAAATTTTAAAATTAATGGTTTTCATTTGGAAAATTTCAAAATTGGTATCTCTTTGTGCTCTAAAGGGGGAGTAAGTAGTATATTGATGTCTTAAAACCCTTTTGAACACTAAGAGGAGACTTTATTTGAGGGGGAGTTTTGTTTAGTCAAAGGAAAAGCATTTGGAACAAAGGAAGGAAATTTTAAAAACTTGAAAATGCTTTGCAAAATCTTATTCATTTACCTTTGACTATTTTGCAAAAAGAACTTTGAAAATGGATTTACAAAAAGAATTTGCAAAAACAAAACATGTGGTGCAAATGTGGTCCAATATGTTAAAAACAAAGAAACAATCCATGCATATCTTGTAAGTATTGGCTCAATTCAAAGCAACCTTTGCACTTACATTATGCAAACTAGTTCAATTATGCACTTTTATATTTGCTTTGGTTTGTGTTGGCATCAATCACCAAAAAGGGGGAGATTGAAAGGAATTAGGCATACACCTATTTCCTATACTAATTTTGGTGGTTGAATTGCCCAACACAAATAATTGGACTAACTAGTTTGCTCTAGTGTATAAGTTTATACAGGTGCCAAAGGTTCACACTTAGCCAATAAAAAGACCAAATATTGGGTTCGACAGAAGAGCACAGGGCCAACCGAAGGCACCCTGGTCTGGTGCACCGGACTGTCCGGTGCACCACCGGACAGTGTCCGGTGCACCAGGGAAGGTCGACTTCAAACTCTTCACCTTCGGGAATTCTCGGAGCCGGCACGCTAAATTCACCGGACTGTCCGGTGTACACCGGACTGTCCGGTGTGACAGCGGGGCAACGGCTTCTTCAGCGTCAACGGTCACCTGCTGCGCATTAAATGCGCGCCAGAGCGCGCAGGAGGCAGGCACGCGCGGGCGGCGCACCGGACACTCTACAGTACATGTCCGGTGCGCCACCGGACATCAAGACGGGCCCAGTGTCAGTGCTCCAACGGTCGAAACCCCAACGGTCGGGTGACGTGGCTGTCGCACCGGACATGTCCGGTGTGCACCGGACTGTCCGGTGCGCCATCGAACAGACAGCCCTCACCAACGGCTAGATTTTGGTTGGTGGCTATAAATACCACCCCAACCGGCCACTTCAAGGGGTGGGGCCCAAGCAACATTCCAAGTCATCTAGTTGACATACTCAAGCCCTCCCAACCACATATATTCATTGATCCATCCTATACACAAGATTTAGACCACTACAACCAACACAAGTGCCACAAAAGAGAGAGCAAGCAAAAGAGAGCTACTCATTTGAGTTTAGCACTAGTGCCTTGTGAGATTCATCGAGAGATAGTGTGTGCTACTTCCTTGTGTTCATTTGTGCGTGGAGTTTTGACTCCCATTGAACTTCCTCCAAAGTTTTGGAGGCTTGTAAAAGCTAGCAAGAGACACCAAAGATTGTGGTGATCCTTGTGGGATCGAGAGTGATCCTTGAGAAGAAGAAGAGCTCGCCGATCCTTGTGTGATCGGGGGAGAGAGGGAAAGGGTTGAAAAAGACCCGTCCTTAAGTGGACTCCTCAACGGGGACTAGGCCTTCGAGGGCCGAACCTCGGTAAAACAAATCACCCGTGTCCATTGCGTTTATTGCTTGTGATTTGTTTGTGTTCCCTTGCTCTAAGTTTTCTTGCATCCTTATTTGGTAATATCACTTGGTGTTGCTTCAAGTTAACTTCCCATTTAGTGAAGCAACACGTTGCAAGAAAGAACTTGTTCTAGTGCTCTTCTCATCTAAGGCTTCTTGCTTTGTTATTCTATAACTTATCAATTGTATTGATTTATCACTTCCGCATTATTTAGCAATACTCCTTTCAAGCAAGATCTTAGTTTGTATACTCCTATATTTGTATATCTTGTTCTAACCACTATTCAAGGGATCTAGTTGTGGGATAAAAGTTTTAATTTTCAGGTTCCGCCTATTCACCCCCCCTCTAGGCGACTTTCAATATTGATATAACATATCTTAAGGTATGTACAACCATATTAATTAAAGTGTATTTTTAGGGGTCTCTAATGTGTTTAATTGAAAAAAAATCAAGAGACAAACTCTTTGCGAAGAGTTCATCTTTTCATGACTTTTTATATTTATTGTCTCTTAACTGTATTTATGATCTAAAGGCTTAGATTGCATCATATAGTTTCTTAGTTTTTTCTTGTATTTAGAAAACCGTTCTAGGGTCTCTATGTTTGTACATATCCTGATTAATGAAGAGATCATATTCTTGTGACATCACTATTGACATGCTAATAAATCTAGACAAATATTGGTGGCGAGTTAAGATATCGTGGAAAAGGATGAATAAAGGATATCCGGCACACATTAATTTTCTCTTTGTTGACACCTTTTTCGGGCGCCAATCACTCAACGCGAACCAGCGGCGGTGCTCTCTGCACAGGGGCGGACAGTCCGCGGCCTGGTGCAAGGCTAGGGTTTCCTGTCTGACGGCCGGACGGTCCGCGCGTGCGCAGGGGCGGCGGAAGATCGCCGGCGGCGCCTGGATCTCGCTCCCGGGAGGACCCCGTCGGGGAGGAGAGATCCTAGGTGATGTCTAGGCTCGGCAGGCCGACCTAGACTCCTCTAATCGACGTAGAGTCGAAGAGAAGCGAAGAATTTGGGGATTGGAAGACTAACCTAGAACTAGACTAGAACTACTACTAAGAATAAATGTAAATTGTATTGATTGAAGGTTCGATTGATTATTACAAATCGGCCATATACCTCTCTATTTATAGAGGAGGGGGGGGCTGGACCCTTTACAAACTAATTTCCCGAGAGAATTCCGCGAATCTAGCTAACAACCGTAGCACAAAACTCGGAACCCTAATCTGCTCTGCGCACGCGTGGATGTCCGGACCACGGACCGTCCGGCCTCAGGGCCGGACCGTCCGTCGCTCAATTTGATGCTCAGCATATGCCCCCTGCCTTTTGGTGGAGCTGAGCGAACCAAAAGCAACTAACTCGATGTGATCACATCGGTTTTCTTAGGCATCTTACCACTGACTAGGATGGTATGCCGTGGTCTTGATCTCGATGGTTGACTCAACGGATGTGACCCCTTTAGCTTTGATCGAACTGTCAGTCCCAACACCGTCGAGCGTCATACTGATCATGACCAATTCGTCACCTTGCTTTTCCTAATTTTCTAAGTGTTCTGGCATAGCTCCGTGTAATATTCAAAATTGTATACCAAGAATAATAGAGAGATCTCCTCATATTATGTGCCTTACTTGCATCATGAAAAGAGCATACATAAAAATTAAGAGTGATTAAATTTAACCAATGACACTAAAATAAAAGAAAGTGCATCATAATGGAGTTTTGTTTGTGCATCAAATAATGTTCACAATAATATTAATAAAAACATAATAATTGGCTTGAGATGAAGTTTAAACCCTAACTTGAAAATTAGGGTTTTGAAAATAGAAGAAGACAAATGGTATAAAAATATAAATAATATAATTAAATCTCCAAAATTAATACTTTAAGGTCACAATATAATTTGAAAATGAAATTGCACAATGTTTAAAGTTAAATTCGAATTCAAATGGATCTTGGAAATAGGTAAAAGAAAATGGGAGGTAAAAAGAAAAAAACAAATCTAACTCAGTTTGGACCACCCACCTCTATTCGGCCCAGTGCCCCCGCACCGCCCGCGCTGCCACTCTGAGCTTGGCGCCGACAAGCGTGCCCAGCTCGTCGGTCACAGGCGCGCACTCAGCTCACTCCGTGCGGCTGCTTCGCGGGGCCCGCAGGTCATCCCTACCCCAAACGGATCGCGCAGAACTCGCCGCCGTCGCCGGAATCGTGGGCGCGCTTCCCTTGTTCCGGATCGTGACTCCAGAGGATAAAGGGGGGAACCTCTGTGTCTCTTCCTTCTCATCCACGACTCCCTCCCACGCGAGCTCGACCCATACGCCACCACCACTGCGCGCAGTTAGTTAAGCCGGTACCCGCCGCGGTTGCCGCATGCCGTGGGGTCGTCCGAGGCCTGTAGATCGGGTCTAGGGTGATCGTTGGACCACGTGCGAGCCATACGTGCGCTCGGACCAGAAAACCAATCCTCGGCGAAACCGGAATTCCTCGCCGAACTTCGCCGCCACCGCAACTCCGCTCCGCACCGTGGACCAAACCCGTGTCTTTCGTGCTGGTGAGTTCTTGATCATCGTGCTCGCCCCATTTCCTTTCCGTATAGAGCCTGTCATCCATAGGGTTAGGCCTCTGCGACGTCAAGCACATCGCTCATCGGCGAGCACCACCGTGCGGACTTGCGCCGCCGTGTTCCGTGATGGGGGATTGGGGATGGTACTGGTGCCGTAGGAAAGGAGATGAACGATTGAGATCAAACAACGCGTACTGTTTTGTTGTATTGGACTGTGACCGCGGGATGCCAATCCTATGGCTTAGGTTGGATCGGGGTAGGGATGTCTCGGGGCCATTGAATCTTAATCCAACGGCTGCAGACATGTACCGATTCATTACTCGCGTCAATCTAATCCTGTGCGCTGGAATCAGATCGGACGGCTGGGAATCGTTAATACCCCTTCGGCCTCGGCTTTTTATTAAAGAGCCCCTGGAGTTTTAAACAATTAACCCACCGTCCAGTGGAACTGTTTCCTGAGTCTGGGATATTTTGCGCTAGAGCCCTTGAGTTCCTGTTTAATTGAGGCCCAGTCTTGAGCGTATTTAAAATAAGTAAATGAATTAGTAAATGCAATTTAATACAAAAACAATTGCTAGAACTTGGAAAATTCATATCTAATTCATTTTAAATCCAAATTGAGCCATTCCAATTTCTAAAATTTTGTAATAATATTCTCTATCATTTTATATCTCTGTTTTAGCATGAAAACAGCAAGAAAATAGGAAATTCATAACTTGAAATCTATAACTCCAAATTTAATGATTCCAGTTCCAATGATCTCATTTTAATGTGTAGATTTTTACTATATATTTTATTTACATGTTTGTTGTGATGATAATTTATGCTATACTATGTATGTATTGTGTTGATGCGAGTAGACGAGCAAGCCACTGTGGATTCTGAGGTTCAGCAAGTAGAAGTAGCTGAGCAGGAGCTCATTGAAGGCAAGTTGTGCTCTTGATCACTTACTTTTTCCCAGCCATGTTCTTATTAATTATAATGATCTGCATAGGTTAATGTTGATGGGATCCAATAGGTTACCCCAGTTTTTGGTCATCTTTATACCTTGTTCACCCCTGAAATATTTTTGGGTAGTACCTGCTATTGCTTTATGTGGGATTTGAGTATGGAGATATACTATTCATGATTATTCTGTTATTATCTTGTTATTATTACTGTTCATGTTAAGATCATTAAATTAATGGGAACATGGAGCGACCACCCGGGAAAACAGTGCTACCACAAGGGTTTAATGGGACGCCCTTGGCTGATTAACTAGGAAAGCTAGTGGAGGTCTTCCTTACCCGAAAGGGGCAAGGGCAGTAGGGGAGTGGTCAGTGTAGGGAGGTCCTTGGGTTGATTTTGCTGCGATGGCAGTCAGGCGAGGGATTCCTGCACTGGAGCTTCATATAAACTGTAGCGAGATTTCTGAAGCTAGTGGAACTTTGTAAAGGCCTTGTAGTGTTACCCTGCCTCGCCTCCTCGGTAGAGGTGTATGGGATTGGCCGTCTCTTGGCAGATGGGTAACATGACTTGTGGGTAAAGATGCGCAACCTCTGCAGAGTGTAAAACTAGTATACTAGCCGTGCTCACGGTCATGAGCGGCTCGGACCCTCACATGATTAATTTATGGAACTTAAATTTAATTTGACATTTGCATCGCATTTGGGATTATTTTACTGTTACTGTTCTTTATTATTATTAAGGTTTGGTATTTACTTACACTTAGTAATTGCTAATAAAATTTTGACCAACTTATAAAAGCAATGCTCAGCCTCAGCCTTTACTTCATTGATTAGCCTTACACTTCATGAACTCCCACCTTTGGTGAGTTCATGCCACACTATTCTCCACGACTTGTTGAGCTATGAACGTATGTGAGCTCACTCTTGCAGTCTCACACACCCCCCCCACAGGAGAAGAGCAGGTGGTTCAGGAGGAGCCACAAGGCGAGGAGTTTGATCTGATCTAGGTGGCGTTTCTCAGTTGACATTGGCGCCGACGATCCTTAGTTCGTTTTATATTTATTCTTTTTATTTTGTAATAAGTCTTCCGCTATGTAATAAATACTCTGATGTTTCGTGACATTTATCTCTATACTCTGTCATTATATATGTTGTCTTCTTGGCGCATGTATGAGATGCACCTGGCTTTGTTCCTTAAAGCCGGGTGTTACAGAAGTGGTATCAGAGGAAATGTTGACTGTAGGACGAAACCTAAATAGAATGGACAAACCCTTACCTACTTATCTCATTCTGATTCATTCTACACTTACCTTACTCTGATTCTTTCTACACTTATCTTGATCCTGTCTCACCTTCTACTATTCTATTCTGATCATTCTTACCTTTTCTACTCCAAGACAAGACAGATTTCACACCTTGGAATCCCTACCCCTATGACATTTTAAGAGATAGGAAGCCTAAGACAGAATCAAACTATTTTCTATATCTAAAAATGTTGTTTTATTGTGCTGATGATAAATGTCTGAATTGCTTCTTTGATTGATTGATTGAAGTATATATGGACATCTTAGTATGTAACACTATAAGGTAATGAATTAGCTATGGTAGGTAAAACATTAATCTGCTTAGCTAATAAGTCCCCCAAAGTAACACGATTCGTAATTACTGCCTTGTCTGCTACTCTCTCTTACCATATGTATCTAACTCAGATGGTCAATACCAGGAGGGGTGGTGGAATTGATTTACATCCTAATCGACACACTCGAAGGATATATAGACAACCTCAGCCACAACCAGCAGAGATGAATCCTCCTAATCTTCCACCAGGCGAAGTTGATCCACTGATTGCAGCTCAGATGAGGGTGATGCAGCAAATGGCGGACACTATGGCTGATATGCGTGCCCAGATGCAGCAAGAACGCCAGGAGATGCGTCAGGAAAAGAGAAGAGATACGCCAAGAGTTGTGCCAGGAGAGAGAAGAGATGCGCCAGGAGAGAAGGGCGCAACAACAGCAGCAACAGCAACAAGTGCCATTGCCTCCACCACCACCACCAGTTCCACCTCATGATAAGCACAGAGAGTTTATGAGTCATAAGCCACCGACCTTCGCCAGTTCGCCAGATCCCCTTGATGCAGATGATTGGTTGAAGTCAATTGAGAAGATGCTCAACATCGCCCAATGCTCAGACCGGAGAAAGTTCTTTATGCCTCAGGTCGTCTGACAGGTCCTGTTGCTGACTGGTGGGATTCTTATACTGCTGCCCACGATGCTGCTGACACTATTACTTGGGCAGAGTTCAGTACACAGTTTAGGAACTACCATATTCCAGCTGGTATGATAAAGATCAAGAAGAAGGAGTTTCTGTCATTGAAGCAAGGCAACATGTCGGTCAGCGAGTACAGAGACAAATTTATCCAGCTGTCGAGATATGCTCCGGAGGAAGTTGCTGAGGATGAGAGGAAGCAGGAGCACTTTATTGAAGGACTTAATGGGCCCTTGCAGTATGCACTGGTTGCACACACCTTTCCATCATTTCAGAGGCTACTGGATAAGGCTCTTGCTATTGAACACAAGCGTGTTCAACTGGGTGATTTGAAGAGGAAGGCTATCTCACAAGGACAGGGTAGCAGCAGTGTTCGTCCTCGCTATGTCTCGCCACAGGGTACACCGACTCGACCAGGAGGACCACGCCCAGTTCAGTATGCTCCACAAGGGTCTCCACGGACACCTACTCGTCAGGCTACTCCCACTGGCACCCCGACAAGGCCTATAGGACAGAAGACCAGCCCTACATGCTTCAAGTGCAGTCAGATTAGGCACTATGCTAATGCTTGTCCGATGGGGAATTCTGGTACACCAGCTAAGAACAAGCAACAGACTCCTGGCAAGGGATATTCTATAGCCAGGGTGAATCAAGTCAGTGTTGATGATACTCCTGATGGTGCGGACATCGTACTCGGTATGTTTTACATTAATGTAATTCCTGCAATAATACTATTTGATTCTGGTGCTACACATTCATTCATGTCTGCTCGATATGCCAACACTAATGAGATACCCCTGCTAAATCTGAGAAAACCAATGATAGTAATCACACCTAAAGGGCCTATTGAGGCAAATCAAATGACACGTAGATTGACATTATCAATTATGGGAAGAATTTGGAGCTACTGCTATAATATTAGGGGCCAGCAGTATAGATCTGATCCTTGGTATGTCATGGTTAAGAAAGGCAAAGGCCATTATAGCATGTGGTAGGGGTACTATAGAGCTCACTAGTCCTAAAGGAGAAACATTTCAAGTTAATATTGCAGTAACCACCTCATCCAAGCGTGCAATGTTCTTTATACCTGAGGAGTTTGTTGGTGATAACATCCGGGTGGTTAGAGATTTTCCGGATGTCTTTCCAGAGGAGTTACCAGGGATGCCACCGGATAGGGAAGTTGAGTTTGTTATTGATCTTTTACCTGGAACTGCCCCTATTTCTAAATGACCATACAGGATGGCTGTAGAAGAACTGAAGGAGCTTAAGAAACAGTTAACTGAGTTACAAGAGGCGGGGTACATTCGTCCAAGTTCCTCACCTTGGGGAGCACCGGTGTTGTTTGTACAGAAGAAGGATGGATCGCAACGAATGTGTGTGGACTATAGATCACTCAATGATGTTACTGTGAAGAACAAGTATCCATTACCCCGTATTGAGGATTTGTTTGATCAGATGAGAGGAGCCAGGGTATTCTCGAAGATTGATCTCCAATCGAGATACCATCAGATGAAGATTAGACCATCGGATATTCCTAAGATGGCTTTCTCAACCCGATATGGATTATACGAGTTTACGATTATGTCATTTGGATTAACCAATGCACCAGCTTATTTCATGAATTTGATGAATAAGGTGTTTATGGAGTATTTGGACAGATTCGTCGTGGTGTTCATCGACGATATTCTTATCTATTCTAAGAATGAAAGTGATCATGAACAACATCTAAGGTTGGTGCTACAGAAGCTACGAGATAATCAACTCTATGCCAAGTTTAGCAAGTGCGAGTTTTGGATTGACAAAGTGCCATTCCTTGGTCATATTATTTCTAATGGAGGAATAGCAGTGGATCCTGCTAAAGTGAAGGAGATAATGGAGTGGAGAGTGCCCACTACAGTTACTGAGATTCGGAGTTTCTTGGGACTCGTGGGCTATTATCGGAGATTTATTGAAGGATTCTCTAAGATTGCCAAGCCTATGACATCGCTTTTGGAGAAAGGAAGAGAATTCAAGTGGGATGAGAAATGCCAAGAGAGCTTTGATCAATTGAAGGAGAGATTGATGTCACCACCAGTGTTGGTTATGCCAGATCTGTAGAAGGGATTTGACATTTATTGTGATGCATGTGGCCAAGGATTGGGATGTGTGCTCATGCAAGAAGGACATGTGATCGCCTATGCATCTCGTTAGTTGCGGAAACATGAATTGAACTACCCTACTCATGACTTGGAATTGGCAGCAGTCGTGCATGCACTTAAGATTTGGAGACACTACATTATGGGAACTAAGTGCCAAGTATACACGGATCATAAGAGTTTGAAGTATATATTCACTCAGAAGGATCTCAACCTTAGACAACGTCGTTGGCTGGAGCTTATCAAAGATTATGATTTGGAGATTCATTATCACCCGGGCAAGGCGAATTTGGTTGCAGATGCCTTGAGTCGGAAGGAGCACATTCATTCTGCCTTCGTTGTCCAGCTACCCGATGAATTAGCAAAAGATTTTGAGAGGCTCAACCTGGGAATTGTTACACATACGGAAGGTGTTACCATTGAATTGGAACCTACCTTGGAGCAAGATATTCGTAAAGGTCAGGTTGGTGATGCTAAGATTCAGGAGATCAAGGATCTGATAACAAGGGTAGAGGCCCGGAATTCACAAAGGATGACAAGGCACGATATGGTTCAAGAATCGGATCTGTGTTCCTGATATTGATAGTCTTCGGGAAACCATATTGAAGGAGGCACATGACTCAGTTTTTTCTATCCATCCTAGGAGTACTAAGATGTATCAGGATTTGAAGCAAAAGTATTGGTGGTATGGACTGAAGAGAGATGTGGCTGCACATGTGGCTATGTGCGATGTGTGCCAAAGAGTTAAAGCTGAACACCAGAGGCCAGCCGGACTACTGCACCCACTGAAGATACCTGAGTGGAAATGGGAAGAAATTGGCATGGACTTCATTGTTGGATTACCCCGCACGTCTGCTGGATATGATTCTATATGGGTGATGGTGGACAGGCTAACTAAAGTAGCCCACTTTATTCCAATGAAGACCACGTATTCAGGAGCCAAGTTAGCAGAGTTGTACATGGCATAGATTGTATGCTTGCATGGTGTGCCTAAGAAGATTGTGTCAGACCGGGGATCATAGTTTACTTCTCGGTATTGGAAGAAGTTACACGAGTCCTTGGATACAAGATTAAATTTTAGTTCGGCTTACCATCCCCAGACTGATGGGCAGACTGAGAGAACTAACCAAGTGCTGGAAGATATGTTAAGAGCTTGTGCCCTTAAGCATGGTGGTAGTTGGGATAAGAGTCTACCGTATGCGGAGTTCTCTTATAATAATAGCTATCAGGTCAGTTTGAAGATGTCACCGTTTGAGGCTTTATATGGCAGAAAGTGCAGGACTCCACTGTATTGGGATCAAACTGGTGAAAGGCAGTTGTTTGGGCCTGAGATTATACAAGAAGCAGAAGATCAAGTCCGTCAAATAAGGGAGAATTTGAGAACTGCACAGTCAAGACAGAAGAGCTGTGCTGATACTCGGAGAAGACTGCTTGAGTTTTAAGGAGGGAGATTATGTCTATTTGAAGGTGTCACCACTCAGGGGTATGAGAAGATTCAAAGTCAAAGGAAAGTTGTCCCCTCGCTTTATTGGACCCTTCTTAATCTTAAAGCGAGTGGGAGAGGTTGCATATCAATTGGAGTTACCGGATCATCTTGCGGATGTTCATGATGTTTTTCATGTATCTCAACTGAAGAAATGTCTTAGGGTACCTGAGGAGCAGTTACCAATGGAGGACCTTAGTGTTCAAGATGATCTAACTTATGCTGAGCACCCCATCAAGATTTTGGATACTTTGACTCGAGTTACGAGAAATAAGGTTATAAAGATGTGCAAAGTGCAATGGAGCCACCACAATGAAGATGAAGCAACTTGGGAAAGAGAAGAAGAGCTTCGTATAGATTATCCCCACCTTTTCCCTAGATCTTCTTAAATCTCGAGGACGAGATTATTTTTAAGGGGGGTAGGATTTGTAATACTCAAAATTATATACCAAGAATAATAGAGAGATCTCCTCATATTATGTGCCTTACTTGCATCATGAAAAGAGCATACATAAAAATTAAGAGTGATTAAATTTAACCAATGACACTAAAATAAAAGAAAGTGCATCATAATGGAGTTTTGTTTGTGCATCAAATAATGTTCACAAATATATTAATAAAAACATAATAATTGGCTTTAGATGAAGTTTAAACCCTAACTTGAAAATTAGGATTTTGAAAATAGAAGAAGACAAATGATATAAAAAATATAAATAATATAATTAAATCTCCAAAATTAATACTTTAAGGTCACAATATAATTTGAAAATGAAATTGCACAATGTTTAAAGTTAAATTCGAATTCAAATGGATCTTGGAAATAGGTAAAAGAAAATGGGAGGTAAAAAGAAAAACAAATCTAACTCAGTTGGGCCGCCCACCTCTATTCGGCCCAGTGCCCCCACACCGCCCACGCTGCCACTCTGAGCTTGGCGCCGACAAGCGGGCCCAGCTCGTCGGTCACAGGCGCGCGCTCAGCTCACTCCGTGCGGCTGCTTCGCGGGGCCCGTAGGTCATCCCTACCCCTGCAACGGATCGCGCAGAACTCGCCGCCGTCGCCGGGATCGTGGGCGCGCTTCCCTTGTTCCGGATCGTGACTCCAGAGGATAAAGGGGGGAACCTCTGCGTCTCTGCCTTCTCATCCACGACTCCCCCACGCGAGCTCGACCCATACACCACCGCCGCTGCGCGTTAGTTAAGCCGGTACCCGCCGCCATTGCCGCACGCCGTGGGGTCGTCCGAGGCCTGTAGATCGGTCTAGGGTGATCGTTGGACCACGTGCGAGCCATACGTGCGCTCGGACCAGAAAACCAATCCTCGGCGCAACCGGAATTCCTCGCCGAACTTCGCCGCCGCCGCAACTCCGCTCCGCACCGTGGACCAAACCCGACGTGTCTTTCGTGCTGGTGAGTTCTTGATCATCATGCTCGCCCCGTTTCCCTTTCCGTATAGAGCCTGTCATCCATAGGGTTAGGCCTCTGCGACGTCAAGCACATCGCTCATCGGCGAGCACCACCGTGCGGACTGCTTGCGCCGCCGTGTTCCGTGATGGGGGATTGGGGATGGTACTGGCGCCGTAGGAAAGGAGATGAACGATTGAGATCAAACAACGCGTACTGTTTTGTTGTATTGGACTGTGACCGCGGGATGCCAATCCTATGGCTTAGGTTGGATCGGGGTAGGGATGTCTCGGGGCCATTGAATCTTAATCCAACGGCTGCAGACACGTACTGATTCATTACCCCGCGTCAATCTAATCCTGTGCGCTGGAATCAGATCGGACGACTGGGAATTGTTAATACCCCTTCGGCCTCGGCTTTTTATTAAAGAGCCCCTGGAGTTTTAAACAATTAACCGCCGTCCAGTGGAACTGTTTCCTGAGTCTGAGATATTTTGCGCTAGAGCCCTTGAGTTCCTGTTTAATTGAGGCCCAGTCTTGAGCGTATTTAAAATAAGTAAATGAATTAGTAAATGCAATTTTAATACAAAAACAATTGCTAGAACTTGGAAAATTCATATCTAATTCATTTTAAATCCAAATTGAGCCATTCCAATTTCTAAAATTTTGTAATAATATTCTCTATCATTTAGTGTCTCTGTTTTAGCATGAAAACAGTAAGAAAATTAATCTATCATTTAATCCTATCTCAAACACATTAAACCTTAGGAAATTCATAACTTGAAATCTATAACTCCAAATTTAATGTTTCCAGTTCCAATGATCTCATTTTAATGTGTAGATTTTTACTATATATTTTATTTACATGTTTGTTGTGATGTTAATTTATGCTATACTATGTATGTATTGTGTTGATGCGAGTAGACGAGCAAGCCATTGTGGATTCTGAGGTTCAGCAAGTAGAAGTAGCTGAGCAGGAGCTCATTGAAGGCAAGTTGTGCCCTTGATCACTTACTTTTTCCCAACCATGTTCTTATTAATTATAATGATCTGCATAGGTTAATGTTGATGGGATCCAATAGGTTACCCCAGTTTTGGTCATCTTTATACCTTGTTCACCCCTGAAATATTTTTGGGTAGTACCTGCTATTGCTTTATGTGGATTTGGGTATGGAGATACACTATTCATGATTATTCTGTTATTATCTTGTTATTATTACTGTTCATGTTAAGATCATTAAATTAATGGAAACATGGAGCGACCACCCGGGAAAACAGTGCTACCACAAGGGTTTAATGGGACGCCCTTGGCTGATTAACTAGGAAAGCTAGTGGAGGTCTTCCTTAACCGAAAGGGGCAAGGGCAGTAGGGGAGTGGTCAGTGTAGGGAGGTCCTTGGGTTGATTTTGCTGCGATGGCGGTCAGGCGAGGGATTCCTGCACTGGAGCTTCCTATAAACTGTAGCGGATTTCTGAAGCTAGTGGAACTTTGTAAAGGCCTCGTAGTGTTACCCTGCCTCGCCTCCTCGGTAGAGATGTATGGGATTGGCCGTCTCTTGGCAGATGGGTAACATGACTTGTGGGTAAAGATGTGCAACCTCTGTAGAGTGTAAAACTAGTATACTAGCCGTGCTCACAGTCATGAGCGGCTCGAACCCTCACAGATTAATTTATGGAACTTAAATTTAATTTGACATTTGCATCGCATTTGGGATTATTTTACTATTACTGTTCTTTATTATTATTAAGGTTTGGTATTTACTTACACTTAGTAATTGCTAATAAAATTTTGACCAACTTATAAAAGCAATGCTCAGCCTCAGCCTTTACTTCATTGATTAGCCTTACACTTCATGAACTCCCACCTTTGGTGAGTTCATGCCACACTATTCCCCATGACTTGTTGAGCTATGAACGTATGTGAGCTCACTCTTGCAGTCTCACCCCCCCCACAGGAGAAGAGCAGGTGGTTCAGGAGGAGCCACAAGGCGAGGAGTTTGATCTGATCTAGGTGGCGTTTCTCAGTTGACATTGGCACCGACGATCCTTAGTTCGTTTTATATTTATTCTTTTATTTTGTAATAAGTCTTCCGCTATGTAATAAATACTCTGATGTTTCGTGACATTTATCTCTATACACTCTGGCATTATATATGTTGTCTTCTTGGCGCATGTATGAGATGCACCTGGCTTTGTTCCTTAAAGCCGGGTGTTACACTCCGTAGTCGACCAGGTCTTCTCCTTGCAGGTCATCTTCCTCCATGAGTGTCGGTACGTCGTTGGAAGTGTCTTGGTGTAGTGCGATGGTTCGGCCTCAGGGTCGGACGGTCCGCGCCTTGTACGGTTGGTCCAGTCTTTATAGCCGGTCTGTCTGCCATACCTGCAAAGAACTGCACAGTTGTTGTTTTATTTTCTGTCTTTGTGGCCGTTTGATTTTCCTCAACGGTCTTTGGTCTCCATCTCTTTTGTGGTGGCGAATACTGCGGATGCGTGTCATTGAATATTTTTCTGCCTCCTTCTCTTGATTCTCCTTTGCTCTGAGGCGCTGTAATTTTCGCTTTTGCGATCGTGTCAATCCCGATGGGCACCATCGGGGCATGGAGTATTTTGGATCAGCTGTTTTGTTGATAGCCGTACCTTCTTTTTTGTTTGGGTTGTCCGATTCACCAAAAATCATCGGCCCTTCGTTATTTTGTTGTATGACGACATCTGTCGTTCCTATTTTAATGACATCTCCTTTTATCGTACTATTGGAGGTTGTTGCTGTATGCTCCCCTGCCGGATTAGTCAGCCTTTTGGACCAAGTTGTTCGACAATCTTGCTGGGCCTCTGCTCGTGGACCAGATTGAGGGGATCTCAATCGGTCTTGTACTGGAGGTGTCAACCTATTGACTACAGATGTTTGGGGTGCCCCCAAGCGGGGTACTGTGGCATCCCAAATGGGTATGGTGGCATGCCCCACATTTGATTTGGGACATATGGTGGAGGTATGTATGTGTACGAATATGGCATATGTGGATGGGGGTGGAGGTGTCTATGAAGGTACGTTAGGTCTTAATTGAATTATGACCTCCCGTCTTTTCCGATTTGTGAGGTGGTCCAATCGGCCTGACCTGCTGTCGCTCTTGGGTGGGTAAGCGAGACCGCTTTGGTGGCCGATCACTGGGGTCGGTCTTCTTTTTCACATATTTAGACAATAATTGATCAAAGGTAGGCTAGATTTGACCAACTGACCAGTGGCATTGAGCGTGTTAGTTTTCCACGTACCTATTTCTGGTCGTCGTGGTTTGAAAGTACGTGGTCACCGTCGCTCCTCGGCGTTGCTGGACCGTCCGCTGGAACGCTCCGAACTATCCGGTGATGTTACGGACCGTCCGCGCCTGGGCACCGGACTGTCCGCGATGCATAGTATGGGTTCTCGCACATGTCCCCTTGTCTGCGCTTGCCCTCCAGTGCCGGAGGTTGTGATGGTCACCTTCAGTGTCTCCCCTCCATCAGGAGTCTTCTCGGCCACCACTTTCCTGCAAGAGATTTTGTTGTTTCCATCGGCCTCCCGTGCGTTGCCGAAGATGACTTCTTTGTCTTTGCCCTTATCGGCTGTGCTGGGTCGAATTAGGATCTTTTTCCATTGAAGTCGATCACATTCATTGGGAAGGGCTCTGTGTCCTCCTGAAATTTCAATCGTCCCTCGTTAATGGCCGATTGGATTTGTCGTGGCATGGGAAAATGAGTTGTGCCACTTGCAATATGCGCGACGCTTTAGTTCGTCGGCGGGTGGAACGGTATAATCGATCTTAATGTTACCATTTTTTAGTAATTCATCGAATATCTTACATTTGCCGACATTAAATGTAAACTTAACCTCCTCCTGTCGTTTCTTTTGAACTGACTGCAAGGAGGACAAGCCGAAGATTTGGCCTGCTCGGGCTAAACTATTTTGGTAGTGTAAACTTCCTTTGGTTCATCGTCCAAACTATTTTGATTGTGTTCTATATGGACACTATGATGAACCGTTTTGACTAGTTCTTTGCTTTGGCTTTCACAAGCCAAAGCTCTCTGATGTAATTGCGCTAGCGCAAAGAACTGGATGCCTTCTAATTTCTCTTTTAAATAACAGCACAATCCATCAAAGGCTATTCCCGCCAGCTGTTTATCTGTTAAATGAATTTGAAAGCATCGGTTTCTCATATCCCGGAATCTCCGGATGTAATCACTAACTGATTCATCCTTTTCTTGTCGTAGGGCCACTAAGTCTACTAAATCTAGCTTGTAATCGCCAGAGAAGAAATGTTCATGAATTTTTTGTTCTAAGTCTCCCCATGACAAAATAGAATTAGGAGGGAGCGTGGCATACCATGTGAATGCAGTCCCTATTAACGATAATGAAAATAAACGTACACGGAATGCCTCAGTGTCGGCCAATTCTCCTAACTGTGCTAAGAACTAGTCTATGTGCTCACGCGTGCTCTTTCCTTGCTCACCCGAAAACTTTGCGAATTCAAGTATTCTGGTCTCCTGTGGGTATGGGAGACGGTCAAACTGGCTATTATAAGGTCTCCGATATGAATGCCCCCCGGGGACTATACGAACTTCGAGCTTATCTCGGAACGTCCCAGTTATTTCCTCTCTTACTATATCGATGACAGCTGGTGGGAGACCACCGGCTCTTTGGCCCAATATGGGTGAGTTTGTTTGGATGTTGGTATGTTGTTTTCCTCCCCAGTGGTTTGGGTTTTGCGGCGCGTTAGTACATGCCCTATGAGGCTCATAGGACTGGCCATTCCTTTCTGGCCTTCTGGGGCCGGAAAGTACTCACTCTCACGAGTTTGGTAGATTATATTATGGTGCTGGTGTGTCGTATAGTGAGATGGGGAGTCTAGCTGGGACGGATACGGAGTTGGATATCCATCCTTCTCAAAAAACTCTGTGCCAGACCGTCCGGTTAAATACGTGGACCGTCCGGCTCCGTGCGCGGACTGTTTGACCATGTGGCCGGACCGTCCGACATTATATTCGGACTGTCTGGCGTCATACGCGGACGGTCCGAATGGGTTATCTAGGGTTTGCACGGTATGTGGTGGCTTGGGTGCAGGCCTCGGTAATTCGCTTCTAAAAATGGGATCGGACGTCGCTGGCCCGGACGGTCCGCTCTCACGTGCGGACGGTCCGGACATGCGCAAATTGGCAAATTTATCACCAATGTGCGTGGGAGGCTGTTGTTGCCCAGGGTACATGTCTATCGGCATCCCATAAAGGGTTGTGATTGGTCGTGGCAACCTGTTGCCGATGAATCACGTGTGTATTCCCTAAGTTCAGCCTCGTGCGGAGGAAGATTTGCAATAGTAGACTTATCAAGCGCACGCAGCCTTTTATGATCGTTTTGTATATCCCCTACGATACGTTGCATCTGCTCTCGTTGTTCGTCTATGTAAGCTTTAAGAGATTGAAGCTCATTGGTGCTACTTATATTGGGTATTCATAGTAGGTCGGAGCGAAGCCAGATCTGTCGTTCATTGCCGAACGACTGTGTTGTTCCTGTCCACCTTGAAGTCGGCCAGAAATTTCGCCTTTGCTTCCTGGATTAGCTGCTCCTGGCGCTCCTCGAATAGGAGCTGTTCTTCAGCTGGCAAGGTTTCCCATGTCGGCTTGATGATATTGCTGGTGGAAACTTCAGAGCTATCCTTTGAACCGGCCGTTGGGGGCCGATCTCGATAGGTCTGTATGAAATCTTCCCCAGCGAAGTCGCCAAAAAGTATATTGACACCTTTTTCGGGCGCCAATCACTCAACGCGAACCAGCGGCGGTGCTCTCTGCATAGGGTGGACGGTCCGCGGCTTGGTGCGAGGCTAGAGTTTCCTGCCTGACGGCCGGACGGTCCGCGCATGCGCAGGCGGCGGAAGATCACCGGCGGCGCCTGGATCTCGCTCACGGGAGGGACCCCGTCGGGGAGGAGAGATCCTAGGTGATGTCTAGGCTCGGCAGGCCGACCTAGACTCTTTTAATCGACGTAGAGCCGAAGAGAAGCGAAGAATTTGGGAATTGGAAGACTAATCTAGAACTACTCCTAAGAATAAATGTAAATTATATTGATTGAAGATTCGGTTGATTATTACAAATCGGCCGTATACCTCTCTATTTATAGAGGAGGGGGCTGGACCCTTACAAACTAATTTCTCGAGCTAATTCCGTGAATCTAGCTAACAACCGTAGCACAAAACTCAGAACCCTAATCTGCTCTGCGTATGCGCGGACCGTCCGGCCTCAGGACCAGACCGTACGCCGCTCAATTTGATGCTCAACACTCTTGATCCGTTTCTTTCCTGATTAATTAAAGCCAAAAGCCTCTTGGAAAACAAAACATATCTATACCACTATATTATATGATTAATCAGTTTAAACTTTATAAAACTCACGCAACCAAATTAGCCGACACTCATAACCTCCCCTAAATCCACCAAACAATTGCACCCATATAGCACACCATTAAAACCGAAGATTCAGAACGCTGGATAAACATGCTATCTCTTACTCAATATTATTTGGATTATGCTTACTCTTTCATCCCTCACACGTCATAGCTTTCTCCTCCCCGCGGAACTGTAGCGATAACACGGTATTAGACTAGTAACTATAGTACGTGGGCTGTGGCATATAAATAATTTCACTCTTAAATCTTAATCCTAAGTTCTACGTCCTTCACGCATGATGAACGAGGTAAGAAACTAATGATTTAAAGAAAAAATAGAGATAGAGATAGAGATAAAGAATAGATGAGATATAGCACACCTCAATTTTTGAAAGACCTCTTAACCATTTCTGAGAATAGATTGATAGGGCGTTTGGATCCCTTCATTTTAAAGGAATTAGAATTCACTTAATAAAATAACTTATTTAGTTTGGAATTTAACATTCCACCACTTTCCAAAGTTTAGATATAAGTCTATCTCAAATCATGAGGTGAAAGTTGGAAAATGATTTTATGCATTAGTAGAATTTGTTTCTACTGCAACTTACATGACACTCTTCGTCTCACTCCTTTATAATAAAATGTAGTACATAAATATCTCTGGTATCTTGTTAATGATAGTATAAATATATTTTGCATAAAACCGAATTAGCTTAATTGATATATACCTAAATTACTATTATTAGAATATAATTCAATTCCAATGATTCAAACGAGGTCTGATTGATTTCTTAATATCCGAAACGTGGAAACAAATGTATACAGTTTTTTTGGCACAAAAATCAAAGGCCCTTTTAACCGAAAATACATTAAATACTCCTACCTTATTATTTACTATCACGCAAGTGCATATTAGCCTATAATAGCGACCAAAACGCATATGCGATGCACAACCCCAACAACCCTGCTTGCACTCCTAACAGGAGAAAGAAAGGAAAAAAAAACACACACACAGCGAGCACTCTTCGTTACCGACCGACTCCAAAGAAATGGACGGGAAGCAGCAGCAGCAGCCCGGCCGCAATCCTCGTGGCCTGCTTGGTGCTCTTCACCAGCATCAACTCCGGCGATGCGGGCGGCGGCGGCTGCTCGCTGTCGACAATCGTAGTGACACAGTCCGGCACGGGCAAGTGGGCGCACGGGAAGCCGGTGTACTCGGCGACGGTGCGCAACACCTGCCGCTGCGCCCAGTCCGACGTGAAGGTGGACTGCAAGGGCTTCAACACCACCTTGTCCGTCGACCCGGCGAAGCTCAAGGAGATCGGCGGCGGGGTGTGCCTCATCAACGGCGGCGCCCCGCTTGCGCCGGGGCAGGGCGTCACCTTCAGCTACGCCTGGAGCAACCAGTTCGGGTTCCGGCCGGTCTCGTCCACCGTGACGTGCTAGGGCCTCCTATGGATCGACTGGAAATGTTTTTGTATGGCGTTTTATATCGTATCTGTGGGAATAAATGGCAGAGCTATGCTCTTGTGCGGTGCCCGTGACACCAACGATTTTTAAAAGACTGGTGAAATCACTGTTTCCTTTTTATATAGTTGAGAAATCATTGTTATGTACTAGTGTTCGAGATACAATCTTGATAATCCTAATCTTTAGACCTAGTTTGAGTATTCTTAGATTAAAGTGGTTTAGAGGGCTTCAAGAACATTTAAATTCCCATTAGATAAAAAAAACTCCCACAATATATCCCAATCCACTCTAATCATTTTCATTACTAGAGTACCCAAACTAGCCCTTAGCGGTAATGATTCCGTACCATACTAAGTAAGAATTTGAACTTGTAAATCACAGATTTAATGGATCATAGGATCCTCTCTCCCTTAGATTGGTTCCAACCATTCTCCCTCTTTTCTCCTCCTATTCATAGTTTTTATTTATTTTTAAATACCACGTCTTTCATTTCTCCCTATATTTCACCTTCTCTTCAACTATTTCTCTATTCAGCTCCTTATTTACTCTTTAACTGAACTATTTGACTTATCTACAATAGTTTTTGGGGTTTGAAAAATATGTACAATATTTATAGTACCATAATACACATTATTATCTAGTAATTATATTAGAAAAGGATTAATTTTATATTTAAAAGCATAGATTAACAAAATGGGGAGATTAGATTTCTCCCTCGCGGGAGGGGAATTTTTCTGACTCCACCAATGGAGAGGACAATGGAGGTTGAACCATTGGATTGTCATAGGGTGAAGTCGTACACGCATGTTAGAGGGAGGAGGAGCTGAGGGTGAAGTGTTGGAGGCTGCCTTAGGAACACACCGAATCTCTCTGTCCAACCTCCAATCTCATCGTTAGATTGAGTTACTATATGACTAGGCTAACTCAGAGAATGAGGAAGAAAGTTAATTAAGAAGATATGTGTTTGTACCTCTAGGGCCAAGGTGGACAACTGCACTCGGAATCGTAGCAGTGTCTAGTGCCTAAGTGCCGACATCCAATTCAATTGGTATCAAGACCCTTTAGTACATTCTCCATGATTTCTTCATGCTTTATATAAACTAAAGTTTCCATCATATGATTTCACCCCATTGCTATGTGTAAGGTTTACCATTTTAGTTGGTATCAATATATAGTATATTTTCATCATATCTATGCATACATACATGGGAACTTAGTGAATATATTATGAAGTCAATATTTTGATCCTCTCTTCATACAAATGGGGATCTTTCATAATAAAGGGGATAAGTGTTTATAGGATTATGATTAAGGGATTTGATCCTCCCTATGACTTTAATGTTTTTCATTTTGGTGTTCGATTCCAAAGAGGGAATTTTTAGGACCAAAGGTAAACATAACATATATCAAATACCAAAATGATATCTCACTTATAAGTGGTATTTTTTTGGAAGACATTTTATAAGGGGAGATTGCAAATAGGGAGACAAATAGAGAGACGTTCTTAAAGCAGAAAATGCCACTCTATTTTGGTAGAATGGCCTAAGAAAGGGAGAAAGTGGATTATGGAGTTAGGGGATTAGGGTTTTGTCAATAATACCACAATGGATACTTAGA